>JABXWE010009470.1:0-47744 GCA_014611495.1 Limonius californicus | reverse complement strand
ATAATATATATATATATATATATATATATATATATTTAGCGGAATCATACAATCCTGAGCCAGGCATAGTAACTTGAACCTACAGTCCTGAGCCAGTATATTGGCTCAGGATTGTTTACCATGCTTTTCGACCGTCCGATGTCTCTACGGGTACGTACACTCAATCTCAATTTGGCTCAGATTTGATAGAAACGCCAAATTTTAGTTCCGTATGTTGCCATGGGCGGCGCTGCCTGTAGTGACGGCGTATATGTGAAATATGTAAAAAAACCTACAAATTTGAACCAAATATACGCGTACAAATTGGCAACCGCGCATTTCAAATTATGTGATTCTCGGATGTATGGGTGGCTTCAATTTGTGTGCAACAATTGATAGTGGATGTATATTTTTTATAATGTCTACCAGAAGTAGTATTATATTAAATTTAGCTAAAAAATGTTTTAGTGGTAAATACTGCATCTTTTTAGTGGAAGATAATTTTAAATAAATTATAAAAATGTACTATTTGAAATGGAATACGTTCTAAATTAACACTGATTATTATGTGACACATTGTTGTGCAATTTAATCTGTATTCTTTATAATGGACTGCATTGTGTGGTTGCAAAAATTACATTTGCCTAAACTAGGGTTGTAAACAATTTTCTATTTTTATTTATTCAAAGCCCACAAATGTGAAAAAATTTGAAAATAGTGTAATTAAAAAAGTTTTTAATTGACTACTTTTCAGCTCTTAGCGTTTTTAATAAATTTTACGAAAAAATGTTAAGATTAGAGTGTTATTGTGTTGCTACTTTTTAAGTACACAGTTGCTGTGGCAGAGCGTTGGTAGTCACCGTAGCTTCCGGTGAAGATACTTTTACTATATTACATGATAGAAGAAATGCCATCGCACATTTGGTCCTCGTAGCCACAGAAAGTAGTGAAGCGAGAAAAATGAATATAGCAGATCCTATTGCCAAATTTGCTACTGTTTTGTTTATTAATTTTTGTTACGAAAATAATGCTTTATTTAATTTATAGATGAGTATGTATTTTCTTTCATTTAATTTCTTTTTTAATTGTGAAAAATACATTCGTAAACATTCTAGTGGTAAATTATTTCGTTATACATTACATACATCTTAAAAAATTCTGCTAGCCAGGAGTCCCAAACAAATTTTGGTTGTTGTCCCAAACATTATATCCACTGTTATCACTCAATAACGTTACTTATTGATAAACGCAACTAACCACAATGCATGGAAAAATTCCTCTGCTTTAAGTCGAGAATTTTTCATACACTACCAAGAAAAAAGAAAAATGTCATATACCCGGTCTTTTGGCCTATTTGTTCCTCAGCCTTACCAATCTTAAATAGATGGTATTTTAGTGGAGTGTGGCCTGTGTAAAGACCAGTGATGCTCTGCAGCTCCTTCCTGCTGAGAGACAAGGCGTTCCTTGCTTTGTTTTGCGAAATGGTTATAAACTGTTTTGCCTGACGTTGTCCTGGTGTGTTTTCCCAGTACGAGGATTTCATTTGTTCCTCCCATAGGCTGACCTCGTGCTTAATGTGGCTTTTCTATATTCCACAGCAAGGTTCAGGTCCAGTGTATGCCGTTGTAGCACCTCTTTTTGCGAGTTCATCGGCTTTTTCATTACCTGGTGTACCTTGGTGCCCTGGAACCCACCATAGAGTTACGTGGTTTTCGCTGGCCAGTTGCTTGAGGTTGCCTAGGTATTCCCAGACAAGCTTGGATTCACAGCTATAGGCTTTCAGAGCCTATATTGCTGCTTGGCTGTCTGTTAGAATATCGATTGTTGCACCTTTATAACCTTTCCTGAGGTTTATTCTAGTGCAGAGGTTTATGGCATAAACCTCAGCTTGGAAGATGGTACTTCTGGTTCCAAGGGCTTCATAAATGCGGCAGCCAGGGCCGTATACGCCCGTGCAAGTGCCTCCTTTCCCCATCTTTGACCCATCCGTGTACCATTGGAACGATCCTCTTTTAAATGGAGGCGCTTCTCGGTCCGGAATGTTAACTTTGAAGGGTTGGTCAAAATTGTATGTTATTTGCATAACGTCTGATACGGTAGGTATACGCCGTTCGCTCTAAATGGGCGAGGTTTAGAATTTCTAAGTGGCCTGTTAGGTCCCCTGATTTAAAATGGTTGACCCTTGCGAGCGTCAGCGCATGTAGCATCGCCTCCTTTTGCACCTGTAAGTGTAGGGGCGTTATCCCTAACATGGCTTCTATTGCTGTAGTTGGTTACTATAAGAGAAACAGCTTATACCGGCACACCAAACGCTGTAACCAAAATCCAGATAAAGAGAAGGTCCCTAAAAGACAAACTGCTCAAAGTGATAGACAAACAACGTTACTTTTTAGCACACTTTATAAACATGACCAATTACTAAAAAGTGAATTATTTCCACGTATGCGGGCAGATGAGGAGGACTTGGTTAGACAAAATTTACGACGCTTAGCAAAACTACTCATTTTTGCAAAAAAAAAGCATATGGTACCGAAATACGAGAATTAATGGATCTACTGTCTTCTGTCTCCTGTCAGGAAACAACATTTTGCCTTGATTACTTAATTGACGTGCGTGGTCATTTTATTAGCAATAATAATTACGTGTTTCACACTTCTGGAAGAAATTGCATCGATGGATCGAAAATATTACACAAGTACGCCAACAAATGTGGAGCTACATAACCGTTTAGTATTACAGCAACACGCCTTAGAAAACATTTGGCAACAGTTTGTCAGTTATTGCAATTTTCAGAAGGAGATTAAGAACAGTTGTCCAAATTTATGGGTCATACACTGCGAACCCATTGCAGTGTGTATCGAATGGCTGATAGCGTATATCAAACCGTTAAAATTTCAAAACTGCTTCTACTAATGGCAGATGGCAAAGCAAATGAATTTGTAGGAAAACAGATTGATGATATTAACATCGATCTCAGCCCTGTATATGAAAATACGGGAAACATTTTTGACGAAATATCTATAATTCCATCTGCTTCATTAGCAGGTCCATCCACTTCGTTACCAACTGAAACTTGTGAAACGGAATTTATAATGAACGGAATTTATAAGGAACGGAGAAATAACAGAAGAGATCATAGATGAAAACGAAGACACTGAAAAAGAAATTTCCCAAAAACGAAGCAAGGTAAATAGAAAGAAGAAGATTCCCCGTCAGCGACAACCTTGGTCGGCAAGACAAAAAGAGGTATTAGTAAAATATTTTGCTAACCACATTAAGAACAAACAGCCACCGAAAAAGAGTGAATGCCAAGAATTGCAAGATTTACATCCAGAATTATTAGGCAGAGATTGGACGTCAATGAAAGCTGTAATTTTTAACATATATCGCGGAAACTTAAGAGAGTACTAAAATGAGTAAAAATGTCTTAAAGATGGGGCTGCATATGCTTCGTTAGTGAGGTACTACTCCTTGAAGTTTGTAAGGCATGTCAATTTTCGCTAATTTTTTATTAACGAAGAAGGAAAAAATATCCCTTACTAATATTTCAAGATATTGTATCTCCATACTGACGCATTAAAAATGTTTACTCATTTTGGTGCGTACTGTACGCCCCTAACATTTAAAACTCTCTTTTTAAAACCCTGTATATTTATCGTGTTTTATTTCATGTAAACGTTTTGTAATTTCTGAAATAAAAATTATCAAAACATTTGACTGCGATTAATTTAACGATCAATTATTAACCTAATAGAAAGATAATGTTACCTTCAATACACAACGTGAAAATGAAAAGTAGGATAAAAGTTATGCACAGTTGAATACAAACACTTTTTTTTTTAAATTCTGTGTATGCCAGTTCAGCACGTGTGCTATGCATGGCATTGTTAATACAGAAGATATGACAGCTATGTAATAATTTTGAAGTTCGAACCCATCTATCACTAATGAACTATTTTTAATGTGTATATTGGTCTATTATCTGCTGCTTAATTCCAGGTATCACTGATTTTAATATTCATACACTTATTTAGGGACATATGGATCACTAGTGTATCAAACACTTTGTTAAAAGCAGGCTTAGATTTGATGAAAATTTAGCATTGTAAGCGTTTATAACATATAAACATATAAATTATATGTCAAGTCCGTGTAAATGGTAATTCAATGGCTGGCTTTTTTTAAAAAATGTAATAAATTGAGTGGTGATTTTTTTAATAATAATTTTATTATGAGGAAAGAAGAATATTTCTTATTTATAATACCTTATTTAACTGAATCGCGAGAAAAAAGCAGTTACTATATTTTAATCATTTTACTTAATTCAATGGGAACACTAATATTTTGTAGGCCCCTCATTTTTATTTAGGACTTCTCTCAGCTTTCATGGCATAAAATTTACTAAATCGTGAAAATATTATCTTCCTGGGAGTGATTGCGCATACAAAAAAAGTACTAGTATAATATTAATGTTTTATTATACAGACGTAAACCCTTTTAATAGAAATGCTACGGTGTAACTTTTTCGTCCCAATAATCATATCAAATTACTAAACACTAGCCAACGCAACATGATAAATATCGCTTAATGGCAGAAACTCGATATGGCAACATTGTAATGGCTCAGGTTTATATGCAGCTATTGGTAGTACGAGTATATAAGGCTTCAAATTACTTGAGTTTTGGTATGGCTCAGAAATGTTGGTTTTTCTTAAAAATATACAACTTCATATTTATTGCTAATTTTGGAATATATATTACGGATAATAGATGCCTAAGTGCAACGGCATCTATATATGAAACAATACTGCCTAAAACTGTATTAATTCTTGATGGTTCGGAATTGTATGGTTCGAGTACTGGTTCAGGAATGATATAAAGAGCTATATATATATATATATATAAAAATACTGGAACAATTATAAATAACTATAATGGTATAAGGACATTGGGTTAAACCGATCCCTACGATAAGAAGAGACATGCAATGCGTAGAAGAGGGAGCCTCTGAACTTCACGAGATCCGTTCATGCCGCTGTATTCCCACAACTAAACATACATCTCACATCCATCGAGGGAGACGGAGGACTTGTCCGGAACGGGGGTTGAATACATTAGCATATATTCCAAGGTGGATGCCAATACTTTAAGTAATTAAGCAGGTAGGGGAAGGTAATGTAATAAGTTTGGCAATTATGCCTCAGGGAAGTCACAAGAGTTGGGTTTCAAATCTTTAAGGTGAAACTTGCCTAATGGGTTCCCATCCATGTCAGTAAGTTGGTACACCAAATTAGAAAGTACTTTCGTTACTTTACAAGGAATAAATTTGGGAGCTAGTTTCTTAGAAAAATGTTTTGAGGCATCAGATAAGACAAAATTACGTTTCCACACAACATCTCCTACAGAGAAAGACAAAGGACGCTTCCTAAGGTTATAACGGCGTGCGTTGGTTTCATACGCCTTATGAAGTCGGATTTTAACTTCCTCAAATAATTCAGGGAGGGAAGATAATTCTCTAGTCCAAAAGGACTTATCAGCAATCTCTAAAGGATTTTTGGGATCTAAAGGAACATAGAAGTACCAGAGGTCGGCACATGACGACCAAAAACTAGAAAATTTGGAGGTACTTGAGTGACATCATGCTTAGCTGATCGTATAGCTTGGGCAATTTCGAAGATGTGTTTATCCCAGTCACGATGAGACTCTTTAATATAGGAAGAGATAGCAGTTACTAAAACTCTATTCACTCTCTCTGTCGGGTTAACTTGGGGATGGTATCTGGCGTTCAGCCATACCTTTTGAACTTTGACTTTGTTCAAGTAATCTTGAAATTCTTTCGACACAAATTGGGAGCCATTGTCGAACATGACAGTTTGAGGAACACCGAAGATTGAAAAGACTTGGTCGTGAAGAAATTTAATCATAGGCTTCGCTTTAGCCTCACGCAAGGGTTGGACTAATACAAATTTGGAAAACCAATCGGTAACGACAAACAAATGTTGAAAACCTTGTTTACTTTTGGACAGGGGCCCTAGTAAATCCATACTGACTAATTGGAAGGGATAGCTAACTTCTTTCTCTTTACCCATAAGTCCAGCACGTCCAGAGTTATCACTTTTCTGACTTGCACAAATTCTACAGTTTCGAATGTGTTTACTAACAGACTGCCGTAACTTTGGCCAATAATAAAATTCATTCACTCGAGCCACTGTTTTCGCTACACCAAAATGAGCCGCAGTTGGTTCATCATGAAGACGATGTAAAATTTGATCTCTATTAGCAGTCGGAACTACTAATTTCCAATCAGGGATGTTTGATTCTGCAGGTAAAGCAGAAGGAAGATATTTATAAAGATATTGACCCTCGACCTTAAAATAAGGGTATTCTTCGGGATTATTCTGAACATTTTCAATCATTTTTAGGTAAACACGGTACGAAGATAAAAACCACCGAAGATAAAGTACAAAAACGTTGTAAGATAAGGTAGCTGTCGCATTAATTTTTTTTTTATTTTTAACAATTCACAAAGGTAAAACGCGGTAAAGTTATTTTATTCAAAATACCTTTGCAGTTATGAAGCCACGAAAACGGTATGTGAACGCTTTACATAGGTATACATCAAGATAATTGATATAAACAATAAATACAGACACAAAAAAATATATAAACACATGCACAGGTAAACCATGTAGTACAGGTAAGTCAAGATACACAAAATAAAATAAGAGTACTGATTTTGTCATGCCCACAAAATTTACTCGAATGCCCTCACGTTCGGTCGCCAAAAATGTGTAACGAACCAAAAGGCCGAAGTCACAATAATTTAGTAAGAACAAGGAAAGCCTCGGCTAGCTAAATCATACTTACTTTAGAGTTGTGGGCTTTTGTTGAACATGACGAAATGATTTATAAATCAGTCCCTTAATTAGGGCGCCACTCCTTTTTGGAAGATTAAAGTTGATTAAGTAATTAAATATAGTATTTGAGCAAAAGGAGAAGCTCAAAAAAATAAAAACTACCATAGATGATTAGAACAAGAATAAATTTATTAAAATAACACATTTAAACATTTCATAATAACAGGTTACAAACAGGATAAATTAAAATTTGACATTTAGTAAAGGCACACAAAAGATTAAAATTCAAATATTGCTTGAGAGCTCTCAGTGCATTTAAAATACTATTTCATAAAAGATTTCTTTTAACACACCCTAAGCTAAAGTGATAATTCCGAAAAGTTTATTTATTTTAAACAATGAAATGTAGAAAATATATGTAAAAACAAACGTCCACTAACATCGAAGAAATACTTTGAAAGTTTACGTTGATTCATTTAAGCACTGTTTACATAATTAATTAATTAGGGCGTTTCGAACATACCTTTGTTCTTGGAATGCAAACACGTCATAATTGGATGACGTCACAGGACTATGTATAATTATTAGTTGACAAATACGACAGCTATTGTTTGTTGTTCGTTTAAATTGAGCGAAGACTGGATTGCAGATTTTTCGACAGGGTGTCCCTTCTTTATGCGACTGCAGGTTAACATTATTAAGAGATGCAGCCGAAGAAATTTGAAGTTGCAAGGAATTGCGCAACAATCAGAACAGCATCATTTCAACAATAAACCATTCTTATCCACAGTTTTTGAATTATTTAGCTATCAAATCGATGCCGGTAACATACGAAAGATAAACGAAGGCACAGGCATTGTAGTTAAACACTCACAAGATAAGGTAGCTCAAATAGGCATTTCAAAATTTTCGAAGACAAAAAATGCACTAAGGAATTAACTCGAACGCACGCTCTCACCGCCAAAATGCGTCTCTTCATTTTACTAGAAAGAATGCCAGCAGGAATGATTTGTGCGGAGCTAGCAGAAACAATCATCAGCCGCACATGGACCCATTTTCCTAGAAGCAATTATAGAAATTCACGTAGTCCATGATTTTTAAAACAATGCAAAAAAACAACGTCGCATATCCCATTGAGTTAAAATGAATGGATAACCATTGAGATAAAAAGACGAACGTTTCAAACTGCCATTTACAAAACTTAACTCACAGTCAATACACTGGGAAAGTTAACGTATGGCTAGGAATAGTTGAAAATAAGCTTATCGGTCCATATTTTATTGATGGTAATCTCAATACTGCCAAATTTTGCCATTCCGGCAATAGAAAACTTGAACATCGATGACCCGTGGTTTCAGATGAATGGTGCCCCTCCGCATTCCACGAATGCTATAAGAAACTTTCTTAACTACAGGTTTCCAGGACGTTGGATAGGAAGATTCGGTCCTATAGCGTGGCCCCCGCGCTCTGCAGATTTGTCACCCAATGACTTCTTTGCTTGGGGATATCTGAAATCAAAAATGTATACCAATATTCCAATACAAAATATTGATGAATGAAAAGATCGCATACGTACCGAATGCAATAGCTTGAATCCCAACTTTCTTGCGAACGCTGTGCGTGGTTTTCAACACCGGTTAGGTTATTGTTTAGAAGTACAAGGTGGCCATTTCGAATACTTGTTGTAACTGTTGTTTTTATTTTCATTTCCGTTTTCTGTTATTGATATTTAATGTTTTACAATAATAATCGTCGTTGTTGTTCAACTCATCTTGATTTACTTATTTAATATAAACACTGCATCAACATAACCATTGTACTCAAATAATTCACAACAGTGACGTTAGCTTCTGTTTTTTAGTTGGGGGTATAGTTGGTTGCCTACACAATAGGCGGAATTGACGCGTTCTTTTTAAAAGTATACATAGGCAATGTATACTAAAAAGAAACATTCCCTGTATGTTGACAGTTGTCATTTATATGAAACGTCAATGATCCACTGAAAATGTCCATTCCTTCTATTCATCCTGTCTATTGTCACTTCCGGTGTATGATCAGTCAATCTCATTTTCAATATACCTTGTGTATTTTCAGACATACTTCACGAAAATATATACAGGGTGATTCTAAACATGTGCGAAAACCACGTAGTGCTGAAGTTATTTAACCCCTAAATCACAGTGTGAATTTGTTTCAAATTCGGTTGCATTGCGTTGGTATGAGGCTTTAAAGTTTTTTAAATCAATTCATTAAAATGTACTCCTGTATAACTTTTTTTGGTTTTTGTCCGATTATGATGAACTTTGTTGTTTTATAAAGCTAACAGCCCAAGCTTAAGTTACAGAAAAATGTAAAATTGAGGGTGAAAAGTGGATGGCATCTGACCCAGAGGTGAATAGTTAGTTAAAAATGTGTAAATTAGGGTATATCTTGAAAACGAGATGGTTAATCTAATTTTCTTGCCACCTTCCGAACTAGTATTCTGTTTTACAAAAAATAGGGCTTCTATATTTCTTATATTTAATATTAAAAAAGTTATCTAGCAAAGTTTTGAATATAAGTAGCATTATAAATATTAAAACCTCATTTCCAAATTTTAAACCATCGTTTTCCCTTCTGGGCCAGATTTCATTTACTTTACACATTGAGTTGTAAATGTTTCTTGACTGGAAATTCAGACTGAACTGTTAGCTTTCCAAAACGATGATATGGGACAAGAAACAAAAAAGTTATTATACCTCTAAATTTTCTTAGTTTCTAAATTTCAAATTAATTTCAATGAAATCTTCTTCCATATATTATTTACTGCCGTTATTAAACAAGTTTTAAGCAAATTCCAGTTGCTAACTTCTAGATAACAGTGAGCAGTAACCTACAAAATTCACTAGTGCGATGGGTACGTCCAGAATTCTGTTTTAAACTAGTTTCTCTGTGTACTCCACATCAGAATCCGGACGCAACGAATGGCAAACTTACCTAATAATTTGAAATAACTTTACTATATTTTAGTTATTTAAATTTGAAAGCATAAGAAATACATTAATCTTATTTTCTACGGGCAACCTTTGTCTATTTAATATTTACGAAAGAAATAGTGTTAGTACCGAAAACTAATTATGAGACAGAGTTAAGCATAAATATGTGTTGTTAATTTCTGTTTTAGGAAGCTACTGCGCTTTATACTGAACAAACGTAGAAACTATTTGTACATAGTTCATCTACAATTAAATCCGCAAGCTATTACTGATTGTTAAAATGGATAACACCATGCTACTACTTTTGAGAAAATCAAAACAAATTGTTGTTGGACATGTCTTCTCGCCTTTCAACAGTAAACAATATTTATGCGTTTCGGTTTTCTGCGTCTACATTAACGTAGGAACCCAACTTTAAACACTATCCTATCAAAATTGTTATAAATCAGGTTTAACTAAACAACCCAAATAAATACCACAGAAAATGCGTCCAATTCTTCAGATAATTGCATAGACGTCTGTTTTCATTTATTGTATAATACACTTCACACAAGCTTCTTACCAAAACTTATATACCTACGCTATGTATACATTCGTCCATCTGTCGATAAACTCCGCGACGGAAATCTCCTTAAAGTTTTCTCAATTTCAAATCTTCAGCGCACCGTTGGCACATATCTCTATTTATTCGGTCATTTTATAGTCTACGTTGCTCCGCATTTTACCTTGGCTGAAGAGGAGAGAGCTCCTATTACCTACCCTATTGTCCCAAACTTAAAGTGCAGTGCAGTTCGATTCTTGAAGTAACGCTTACGTGATGAATTCTACGGGTTATCAAACAGCTACACATTAAAAGTAAGTAAATAAATAAATACTGTTTCAACGGCCGCTTACTAAGTAAAGGCTAATGACCTGCAAGATCTTTCAGCAATTGCGTGGTTTGCAATAAACAACCCATAACTTTTAATGATAGCTACTAGAAAACAGCTCTATATAGACCCACAAATTACTATCTAAAATGGAATTTCAAAGGAAACTAACAATAGAATAAAAGATACATGATGTACTAAGTTTAAACAAATTGATTAACTTCCATTGCTGTGTATAAAACAAATCCATGCAATTGCCAACCGTACGAAAAATCAAACATCTCATTTAGTTTATTTTGTATTTATTTTACTATGTTCGATAAATCTTATACCGAGATAACCTTGACGTACTACACTCTTAGTGGTAAATTACGTTTACTCTTCAAGCAAAATGTACTGGAAATGGTCATGTGCTGCCGTTAGATATTCCGTATCTACCTGATGTAGCTCTGGCTCTCTAATGTGTTTTGTTTTTGAAAATCACCACATATTTCCCTAATTGTAACGTGCGGTTCGTAGATTTCTTTATTACATACTTCATGTTTTAGACAAGGAATCATAACGACAATCAACAAAGTGTTATTAGCGTACCTTCTTCCTGTTTTTCTATTTCATAATGGCTAGGATAATTCCTATTTGCCTACACCTCCTTCTATAGACAATGAAAACTATACATAGGCAGACTCTAACCCCTAATAATTGAACATTACCAAACAGTTATCTTAAAGATTCGACGTTCTTCAAATAATCTAAACATCAACGTATATGTTCTGTATACGTTAAGGCAATAGATTTCTAAAACACATGTGAATTGTAACCGCTGTGGATTCATATTATTTTGTTTACTAACATTTATTTAGATATAATTATTTTCTGTTCTTGAGCGTAGAAACTACTGTAACAACTGAATTTTTTGACAACTGTTGAAAAGTTATAAACTGCATACCTTGTAAAAACACATGTTAAGTTTCCTGTAGCCAACCTTTAATCGAAAATGTTGTTGATCATGCTATGCAACTATAATAATAAAAGAAACGATATTAAGTATATTATTAGGATTACGCCAGCTCAGCTGAAACCTTGATTGCGTTACGTACCTATATTAAATGTTACCCATTAGAACCAAGAAGCTACTATACCGTGTGAACTGTAAAAACGTGAACAAACGTAAAAAATGTCATTATTATACAAAAAACATAGACCACGAAACAAATACATCTGAAATGTTGAAGCTGTCACATTTCTCGTTAATGTATAATAGATCCAAGGGACGCGGGTTCGATCCTGGCTAAGGTCGGAGAGATTTATCTGAAGTAAAACTTAGAAGTGGGCCTTCTGTCAGATAAAAAGTAAAGCCGTAGGTTTCGTGCCAGTATGATGTTTAACACTTTAAAAATGACTACAGGGGTTAGACCTGGTATGTCTGCAATGCATAGAGATGCTTCGAAAATCGCATCGTAGATCTCGCTCAGTCAAAAATCAACCAATCAATCAACTGTTTCTGCCGCTAAGCGATGTTTGTTTATTTCAAACCAAAACTTCAAAATGTTTGATGCAGGAATATAAACCCGTCACTCAAACTCAAAGAAACTTCTATACAACCATAAATCTTCTGTACAAGTTCACCATTACCAAAAATTAATCTGTATAACATTTGAAGTTTGCTAAGTTGTTACGCTTTTGAAGAGTACTTTTAGGCATTCTGCAGATAATGAGGCGATTACAATATCGTCGATAAAATCAAAGGCGCGAGTGGCTTCGACGATGAAGCGTTGAAAGGTGTGTACAGGAATTCAAACAAACCGAAGGACTTTGCTAGGGCAATCTCTGGTACGTTTTCTAGAGTATCTACAATTTCCTTGTAATTCCGGATGAAGTTGATTAACGAAAACACCAGTTTGTGAAGTATGTAGTTGCAGTCTTCTGTAGGGGAAACAAGATAACATTGGGATCGTTTCTAGAATTAGGTCATACACCGCCCACACGGCCTCCACAGATTGACCGTTTATGGAACTATGAGAAATGGTGATAACCAGTTGATGGTCAGGCGATTCCCATTTATACCATGATTTCAAAGTCCTTGACATCTCTAACTCGTCTACAGGAAATCTACTAGTGCGGAACATGATTAATACACTAGATGTTTTTTAGTAGTGTACTTTGCTAGCTTTGAAAGAGCAAACCATATCCGGAAACTCCGGAAACAATTTGTGGAATTGGTCAGAGATATTCGATATAATTCGAATCTGAATCGCAGTAAAGCACCCATCATGCAGTAAACAGCGTTATGTTATTGCCATACGAACCTTTCATTCTAAAGTGATTCGAAAAAGTAGACTACAATGAAAGATCTACTAACATCCACCACAATAAAAGGCTACGACAGGAGTCATAAATCATGACTAACAGTGACCAAAGCATACCTTTCACACATACTATTCGGAATGAAAAGTACAGAGACCCTTGAACCACATTTTTCGGTACACATATAAGTTCGCACCTACGTCCACGAGAAATTGCACTTCGAAACTTTTGAAAACATTTGCGACTGCCTTTACGATTTTCCTTTGGAATTTTTGTAAGGTGTGAAAGTAAAAATCAAAGTTAAATCCATATTGGATAGTGTGTATAGTCAGTATACTCCCATCATTTCTGATGCTAAATCACCTTCCAAGTGAGACCACGACTAACTACTAAACTGCTTCTGCTGCTATTTATTTAAAAAAGCAACCGCCTGTTGTCTAGGGATTGTATATGCCTGATTAAAGCTGTCGAGACTATCACTGAAATAAGAGGCGAGTTGGTACCAATAGGCTGTGGTTTCCAGATTCTTGTCTCCTCGAACAGTCAATTAGCCTAAGTTACTATGGTGTATTTATCATGTATTGTTATATAAGGAACGAAACCGTATTATAATCGGCACCTTTATTTTTATATTCCCTTACTACAACAACTGTTTCTTCTTACATTACTACAGCCAACTACCTCTAATTCATAGCAGTTCCTCCAGACGAAAAACAAAGTCATTTAAGCGTTCTGATGGTGGACGCGCACGATTTGTTCTTGGAAAACTGACTGTAGGTACGGGCGGTTCTTCTACTACATCGCGTTGGTAATGTTGCACCGTCTGTGAATTTTCTCGCTCAATTATTGGTGGCAACGCTGCTTGGTCTATTGTTGAAGGAGGCGTCACTGATTGAGGATAGCCTATTATCCTAGATCAAACCAATGATCTATGCCTATTATACTCTCTTCAGATTGATTGCCCATAAGTCTGCTCTACAGTTTCTGGCATACAACCATTATCTGTAGTTACCACATAAAATATACGGCCTGTAACTTCAATGACTTAATTTATTTTTCCCATTTTAAATAGTACCTCACGTACACTAGGTCATCCGTTTCAAAGGTTCTTACTTTTGCTCCCTCGCCCGTAATTTTTGTCTAATGAATCAGGATGAAATTTGGTCTCCTTAATTTCCCTTCCATTAATAGTTTAGCGGGGTGTTTTCTTGTAATTTCAAATTAAAATTTTCTTCTTGTAATTTTGATAATTCAAATTTTGTACCATACCCTCAGCCTATCCATTACTACTAAGGCGGTATGGCGCAACTATATAAGACTGAATTCCAATCAAATTGTAAAATTCCTGAATCTGTTCTAATATTAATGCTGTTCCATTATCAGAAAGAATAGGTATTCCATGTGGTGCAAATAGTTCACGCAAACATCTAATAACTTCCAATAAAGATTGCGAAGATACTATTTGGATTGCTAACCATTTTGACATTGCATCGTCAATTATTGAAATACTTTACCTACCATGTTAGGGTCCGGCAAAATGTAAATGGGATTTAGACCATGGATTATCGGATTATAATTATAGCGCGTATTTCTATATATTTGACAGTTGTCACACGCTGCGGCCATTTCCACTATCTCCTTTTCCAAGTTTGTTCAACAAACATAGCTGTATGTATACGCCTTCATAGTGTACTTGTTAATGGGTAGAAAATCTCGTTTAATTATTAAAAGCAAGTTGTTACTGTATAAAACCATCCTCAAGCCAAAATAGACATGTCATTTATCTACCTATCCGCCTACAATTCCAACATAGAATTATGAAGTACTTTCGCTGAATGCTCCCTGGTACATCACCAACGAAATCATCCATCGTGATCTCCACATGTGCGAAGTGAAGGACGAAAGTTGGAATTTCAGTGATAAATATTGTGATACATTAGTGAATCACTCGAAACTTTGGCAAGAAATCTTCTTAATAGAACCAGCCAGACCAAATAAGTAATTAATTCTAATTGAACGTCATTTTATACATCGGCAGTAACGTTAACATTACTCATTTTTATATTTAAAAAACGCGATATTATGTAAAAACGAATTTTAAATAAATCAAATCATTTTCAACATTCACAGATCAGAATTAACACTCCAGGAAAAAAGTGAAAGAAAACAGACAGATTTTCAATTTATAGCTAGTACTGTTCCTATTCCATGAGAATAACTATGTTGTACTAATTTTCTGCTATGTCATTTTAGGAACAACGGAAAGTAATAGAATTGTGTTCTGCAAAACTTTGTCATATTTTTCTTATCTCTGTACTGAAATATTTTTTCTATATTCTATATTGTTCCTTTGATATTCGCACTTAAATTGTCTTGCTTATTATATGGACAAAAAAGATTGTCGTCTAAAAATGTCTATGATGCATTTCATTGTATTTATCCAGGCTGAATAAATTTTCCATCCCTTGCTTACTGTTTTTCTTATTTTCAGTATAATAAATCTTTACACATGTGGTTACAAATCAAATGACAAGACAGTTAGTAACACTTTCTAAATTGAATCTCCGCCGAAATATAGCAGGGGTATTATAATCATCTTTAGAGTAGTTTGCTGAAATGCGCTATCGAATTTAATTCATTATTAATATAATTCTACGCCGGCCACTGTGGGTAGCACACTTGCCTATAGATCCAAAAGTCTCGGGTTCGATCTAGGATTACGTCGGTGGGGGGCTGAAACTATCCAGATAGAAAAAATTCCTGGTTAGGATGTGCCATTCGCCAAACACCTAATTGGAAATTGAATTAAGTATTTTAGTTAATGTCAATCAATTTTTATGTAGTAAAAGGTATTAGTATTAGTAACTATCATCAAATAAAAAGGCAGCCAGCAAAATTATTTTGGAAGACGAGTAATACTTTGAAAGATAGTATAGCCTAACATTGCACTTGCTTTTAAAATTTCTAGGAATCTTTATTCGTTGCCTTTCCAAAGTACATATTACACCAAAAATCAACAGATTCAGTTATATTGCACTATTGTAAGGTTACCACATTGTACATACACGAAAAGAGGAGAGCAGGAAGGTATACAGTCGTGTGTAACACTTTCCAGATTTAGTATTTTTAAAATAATTATGCTAATTCATACTGACAATACCGAATAGTTCACCATATAAAGTAGTAAATCTTTTCTGAAGAAATACTTCATTAACAATTGATAGTGTCGACGTTAACCTTTTCATTAACAAATACCCATAAAATGATTGACTCAAAGTTGCTGAAAATTGAAATAGCATCCATTAAGAAAACAATCAAACAAATGGACAAAAAATCAAATGCATGAGTAGCACCAGAAATACCCGGATGGATCAGCCAAACACAGAAATAGATTTTCTAGGCTAGATTTCCAAAAGGTAACAACGTTTAACTATTTACGAGCTATATAGGACAGAAAATAGGAAGTACGATCCAGAATAATCAAAGGTAACCTTATAAGACGCAGCGTATTTAATAGTAGTACCAAATTAAGAATGTACAAAAGTTTGATAAGACCATTCGTGACATATGGCTGTGCAACATGGGTATGGGTAATTACACAGAAGGACAAAGAAATCTTACGAATATTCGAAAGTAAAATCCATAACAAATACATGGTGCAGTACAAAACGATGACGGAGAATGGAGATTAAGAATGAACTACGAACTAAAGAGACCAATAGAGGGTGAATATATAGTTAGATTTAAGAAAAGCCAACGACTGGGATGGTTAGGACATATTGTAAAGATGAACAACCAAAGGATTCCCAAACGAATAGTGGAGAGGAGACCGGTAGAAAATAGAACAAGAGGAAGACGTAAAAAGCAACAGATAGATGACTGCGAGGAAGATCTCAGAGTATTTGGCATGAGAGGTTGGGGAACATTAGCTGAAGATAGATCAAGATGAATACAACTAGGCAAAAGCCTACTAAGTGTTATAAGCCAGAAGACGAAGAAGAATATTTTTTACTAAATCAGCTGACAGTCTATTGCGGTCGCCTTTCTACTAATACATAGAGAGATAGTATTGAAAAAGATAATGCACATATTTTTAATGATTTGTTCTTCTAGTTGAAGAATTTGAAAATACAGGATTTTTCATGAGGCAGTGAGGCCATTTATTACACTGATTGGATTTAATTGAATTTGGAATAAATGCTGTAAAATAACAAAACTGTACAACAGATTTATGTACAGGAGATTCTTCGCTTTAAATAAGATTATTTTATTTTCAAATATTGTTGGGAAAGATCCATTAATTGAGGATGCAGGAGGAGATCCAGATGCATTTAATACACATAGTTTAAGATTCAGATCTAAAATTGTTCTACATAAAGATGCATATTACCTTTAAAAGAGTACCTAGATCATTTTTGCAAAATGCTTTTATTTATTTCGTTTTTGTGTATCGATAATATTATGTAGAAAAGCTCTAGGAACTACTCAAGGGTATCACCTTGAAGCACCAGCCTGTTATCACAAATGGAGTTTCCATTAATTCCTTACCTTAAGTGGTAAAGAACAACATCGTATTTTGTAAATAAACGGCGTTGTGTTTGCCCTGAATAAAGATAGGTTTAGTATTTGTAGATCTCGCTCCTAACCTGAATTGTCTATTCATCACATCCTACTTAATAATATTATTTGCATGTAAATGGTAGGCAATGCTCAATGGAAACGTTAAATTTTTAAAAATTAAAAAATCCTAAATAAATTGAATAATGAATCTTAACATCTAAGTATGGGAGACATGAACTAATATATGATAAATGTAGAGCTTGTCCAATACTGTTTCCAACATAATATGTCCATTTGGGAAGGGTTTTTAGGTTCATTCACATAAAGCTTTGTTATTGTTCAAAACAATGTTGTGTGCTTTTGTAGATACTCAAAACAATAATTATAACCAAATAAAAATTGTATTTTTAAAATAGAAGCCGCAATCTCTAACAATGCTTAAAAAATGTTAAAAATCTTCTTTATTAATGGACAGCAATTCAGAATCTCTTTTCGATTTTATTAGTGTACGAGGCGGTATTGATATAGTATATTAAAGAACTAGTTTCATAAGACCTTTTCTTAACGCTCGAGTCCAAGTTTGAAAAACGAGACGCGAAGCGTCGAGTTTTTCAACGGACGAGTGCGACAGGTGGTCTTATGAAACGTGTTCTTTATACTATTTTTTCTATTGAGGAAATTTAAGAGTATTTTAAATAAATGTATGTAGAAAATTTTACGTCAAATCGATTACTAGGGAGTTTTTATAAACACTTATGGCAGCACTGACAGGTGGCTGAAACTGACATTTCAAACTTTCAAATTCAAATCGAACTACCAACATCGTAAAAAAACAAATTAAAAACAGTACGATTATAGACCTCCTTAACGTACTGTTTTTAAGTTAAAACAGTGCGCTTAGAACGGCTTTATAAAACCGAAATAGAAAAAGTACTTAGCCTACCATATAAGACGCCACAATATTTCAAAACAAAATTTTATTTATTCAACATAATCTCCTTTAAGACTTATACACTTAGCACAACGTTCATAAAGTAATTCTAAGCCATTTAAAAAAAATCTTTGTCTTGGTCTACAAACCACTCCTCAACGGCACATATTGCTTCGTCATTTGTCGAAAATCTTCTACCGTACAAATGTTTTTTGAGTTTTGGGAACAAATAATAGTCTCACGGTGCTAAATCCGAAGAATAGGGCGGGTGGTCAACCAATTCAAAACCAATTTCATCAATTGTTACAGTGCAATCAACGACTTATGAACAGGAGTGTTTTCCGCGGCGTTTTTCCACAATTTTCTTACGAAATTTAGTTAGCAACTCAGTATAATATGCTCCCGTGATAGTTCCAGCCTGTTCCAAGTAATCTATCAGAATTATCCCATCTTTGTCCTAGACAATTGAAGCAGGAATCTTGCCAGCCAATTTTTGAACACGAAATTTTTGAATTGTGGAGAACCAACATGCTTCCACTGTTTGGATTGCTCTTTAGTCTCTGGGTCACAACAAGCCGATCCAAAAAGTTTGAGGAATCTTCTGCAAAACAGCGGCAGATTTCATTTGACGTTGTCAATCGAACGCGCTTCTGATCAACGTTCAAGCATCTTGGAATCCATTTGGCCGAAAGCTTTCTCATACCCAAGTGGTGATGAATGATGTGACACACACGTTCATAGGAAATGTGCAATGCTTCTGCAATATTGTTTTCCGGAGTGGTCATAGAAATTGGTCTTCCAGGGCGGTGCTCATCTTTCACATCTGATCTTCCTCTTCTATATTCCGCAACCCAGTTTTTAACAGCGACGTTTGAAGGACACTGAACACCTAAGGTTTCTATCATATCAGCAAAAATTTCTTTGCTCGATTACCCTTTCAAAAATAAATACTTAATAAGTAATAACTGGCCGAAACACGATTTTTTCAAATTCTACCTTTTTCTCAGATATGCTGTTTTCAAAAATTCACAGTTTGATCACCGTTCAACTTATGGATGTCAAACTTTGACAACTTATTTATAAAGCATCATAGTTGTAACCATAGCAACCATATTCACTTTTCTTTACTAGAAACTTTCCAGGCTAACTAGATATCAATACCCCCTTGTATTATATTTTAATATGTCAGTAATTTCTAATGCCGGGTATCTTCCTTTCTACATCCATTCAATTTTGTATAAAATGTTAGCTAAATAGTTTAGAAACCAAAATCAATATGCATTAAAATTGTCTTCAAAAAAATGTAATTACAACTTGTGAACCATCTGAAAATAGTATAGTATAGTCTAATCTAAACCACATCTAAAACACAATTAGAATAAAATGTTGATAATTGACATTTTAAAGATTCTGTTCAAACTAATTTCAAATTAAGTATTACGTGAGTAATCTTATAAAATGCACTAAGAAAATAACACAGTCACTATTTCTGCATATTTCCTTTCATTTATAATCTAATACATTAACTGTTGTCTAGTTTTATTTAATTATTTGTTTTTCAATGATCTTTAATACATTATTATTATTATATTATTATTAATATATTATTCAATGAGCGAGTAATGATGGCTATTACTCATGAGGATGATTTTTGCACCACGAGCGTAGCGAGTGGTGTAATTCATCCGAATGAGTAATAGCCATTACTCGCGAATAGAATACTATACTTTATCTACAACTATCAGGAAAAAAACACAATATAAATTTAATAACATGTATTATTAATTTTTGTCAACATGATAATTATAATTAATAGTAATATTACTACAGTTATTAAAAGTTACAGGTGGATTTTCTTTACCCGTCATATTATAAGTAGTACTTCCTGTGGTAGTTGTACTTGTAATATTGTTAACACTTTGTATGGTACAGTTATTCTTGTTAATTACCTTCACAATTTTTCTTCCTCGGTCTAACTTGTTGTTTATGTTGTCGTCGATGTAACCTTCGGCAACTGCGGTTGATTTCCACCCGCCTAGTTTTTTTTACAGCTGTGATATCACCACCCCCGCTCACACAAATTGTTGCCGATGATCGACGAAATGAATGACCCGTGTAAAGTTCAGGATCTTTCAGTTGTAGAAACATAGCAATTTGTTTGCCCATAGCAGCCAACTTATTTATGCCAACTTTTTGTATGGTGCATTTACCATTCTGGTAATTTAAAAATAAAGAGTTTGATGTGGCATGAGTTGGTCGCTGTGAAAGATATTTTTTAAAAATTTCCTAAAATTCACCTGTCACGGTAAACGATCTAGATGTCTTTGTTTTGGTGACAGGTATATTGACTATAAGAGCTCCGTTGTAATCTTCTATATCTTCAATTTCCATGGAATGTAACTCGTTCGTGCGGCAGGCTCCCATTAAACCCATGATTAATGCAACCTGTGCAAAACAGTAATGAAATAGTTTAAAATTTCGTTTTTGATGACTTACTTTGGTCAGAAGAAATGGATGATCTGGTGCTTTGTTAAGAAATTTATTCAGTTCCTCCGGTGTAAAAGTCTTGGCTTTTTTTGGTTGATGGCCTTGGGACTGGCGTTTTAGGATCGCTTGCAGCTTCATATACACTTCGCAACAAAATTAAGGGATATTACAAAAGATCTGGAATTTTTATAAACTACTTTTCCTACTGCAGTTGCAATGGCAAAAAAGAAATGTTTTGTTATTAGTTCAATATTTATATTCAATAATAACAGCTACAGTTTTACAATTCACGAAGAAACTAAATGAATTTCAAATTACACCACAAAATGTCAATTCAAACCAAATTAATATCGGGTGTGACCACCTCTGGCTTGTATGCAAGCTCTTATTCGCGAAGACATACTTTCAATTAACCTGCGAATAACGTCCTGTGCAGTTGTTGCCCAAATTTCTACTAATCTAGCAGACAACTCATCTAGTGTTCGGGAAGGAACTTGTAGCGCTCGGATTTGTCGTTTTAGGTGATCCCATAGATGTTCTATGGGATTCAGATCCGGGCTACGCGCTGGCCATTCCAGAACATTAATATTGGCAGCTGCTAACTCATCAGTCACAATTCGCGCTATATGAGGTCGAGCATTGTCCTGCATTAAAATAAAGCCAGGTCCGTGTTGCACAGCAAAAGGTTCTATAATTGGTATAACAACATTATCTCTATACCTTGCTGCAGTCATAGAACCTCTATTAAGGACCACAAGGTTCGTGCGATTCGCGAAACTTATACCTCCCCATACCATAAGGGACCCGCCACCAAAACGCTCTATTTCTCTCATGTTGCACTGATGAAATCGTTCACCCGGTGCCCTCCATACTCTCTCACGTCGGTCATTGGCTGAGAGACAAAATCTGCTCCCATCTGTGAACAGCACGTGCATCCAATTTTCGATTGTCCAGTTGGCATACTGCCTAGCAAAGTGTAATGGAGCTCTTTTGTGTGCTGCTGTGAGAACAGGTCCAGTAGCCGGTCGATGAGGTTTCAGATTTGCTTCGCATAGCCTCCTTCTTACAGTTTGTACACTTACAATTGTGCCTGTTGCAAGCACTAACTCAGTTTTTAAACGCCTAGCAGTACAAAACCGTTGTCTTTTAGCAGTTATTCGCAATAAACGATCTTCTAGTACCGTAGTTTTTCTCCTTCTACCTTGACCTACCCTTCTATGATAATTACCGGTATTCTGGTATCTACACCAAGCTCGGCTAACCACTGACTGCGAAACTCCAAGTCTTCTTGCCACTTCTTGTTGCGTATGACCTTCTTCAATAAGTGTCGCCAGTTTCACTACATTTTCGTAAGCTAAGAAGTTACGGTGACGGATAGCATCCATCTTAAGTAAAAACTGTTCATTTGTTTACTAAAACTGTTATTTTTCGGACATCCTGATTTGCATTATTATTTATTTTTATTGGCAGTTTTCCGTAATTTTGGAATCAAACGTTTAAAAATAAGTACCAAAAAGATCATTTTATAATTTCAATGAGGTTTAATATCAAAATTATAAATAAGTCTATAAAATATTGTATTATCCCTTAATTTTGTTGCGAAGTGTAATTTTCCAGATGGATGTTATGGTGAATATTCAGGGTACTTTTAAGCATCGATTAGAAAGCCCATAGTGAGGATGACTTGTACCTACTTCTTGTTTAATTCAGCAAAATACACGAGTAACACATTTTCAGAAAAAGAAGTGTTTTTTTGCGTTGACTGCCAATCCATAAAATTCTTATATGCGGCATCATACTTTCCCTTTGATTTTGTAGGTAGCAGATTTTCTGTTGCACAAAATGGCACAAAATTATTAATGTTTGTAAAAACAAATGTCATCGCTATAGCAGCCTCGCACAACCTACTTGCGCCAAAATGATGCATAATGATTTAATTTTGACGTGACTTTTGACATGACGATTGAATAATATTATTCCATCGAATTGTCAATATTATTCAATTGACAAGAGTAAGAACTATCATTACTTGTCAATATTCTCTTAGTAATCCATAGATTATCTAATAGTTGTAGATAATAGTATATTAAAGAACTAGTTTCATAAGGCCTCTTCTTAACGCACGAGTTCAAGTTTGAAAAACGAGACGCGAAGCGTCGAGTTTTTCAACGAACGAGTGCGACAAGTGGTCTTATGAAACGTGTTCTTTATACTATTTTTTCTATTGAGGAAGTTTAAGAGTATTTTAAATAAATTTATGTAGAAAATTTTACGTCAAATAGATTACTAGGGAGTTTTTATAAACACTTATGGCAGCACTGACAGGTGGTTGAAACTGACATTTCAAATTCAAATCGAACTACCAACATCGTAAAAAAACAAACTAAAAACAGTACGATTATAGGCCTCCTTAACGTACTGTTTTTAAGCTAAAACAGTGCGCTTAGAACGGCTTTATAAAACCGAAATAGAAAAATGTCATTTACCTAATTTTTTGCATTCTAACATTTCGTGCTAGCACTCCTCGTGTTACGGTCGCACTAGAGGAGTAATAAGACTCCACACGCCTACAAGGCTTATGAAATATTCACAATAATAATACAATACTAATAGTAAAAATCTATTGTCGATTATCTCAAATATTTTATTTGCAACAGTATATGAAAAACCATAGATTGTGTTAAACAGTAACCATCTTTAAGTGTCATATCATTTAAGGACAAATTGCTGCAAGATCCTATGGTAGAAAGTATTTTAAATAATTAAGACACATTTAACAATTTTCTTTCCAGTTTCAAAGATATTATATTGATTTCATTAATAAAATTTACACTTACATAATTAGATACCATAAAAATAAATAATATATTGCATTAATATGACACAACAAATGCTCGCCGATCCTTCTAAATTTGTAGCAAAAGTGCAACCCCGGCCAATGTCCACTTAGTTGCCTTTTCTTTTGTTTTTAAATTGAAAGTCCATACAAATGTCGGTCCTCTCATTCTTGTCTTATAAACAGGACAGTCGTACAAATTTTTCAAATCCTGCTTGTCTTGAGTAATGGCCTTTATGAAAATTACTGGTACGAGAGGAAACAGTTCCTTCAATTTGGAGTCCGCAATGCTTGTAGTTTGCACATCCCATCTGGCTCCTTCCATAAACAATCCGTGCACGTATGCACCTTCCCTTGGAGCAGCTGTAAAATCTTCTCTCTGCTTTTTAGTGACGTCCGTCAGTAAACACATTTTGTCTAGAGGCCATTCGTTCTTCCTAGCCGTTTGCTGCATAATGGCGGTGAGGAAAGATTGAGGATTAAAGAATCCGCCCAACCAAACAGATGCTGGCATTTGAAAGTCTCCTACCCAGCCTTCTAATTCTTTAATACGTAAGCTTAAATCTGCACACCACAATCCCAGTGGAAGCAAACTAGCGTAAGCCTTAACAGTCCAGCTCTCTGGAACATTATCCATATAAAGAGATTCGTCTAAATCCTCCATATCAGAAGTAATAGTTAGTTCACCCTTTAATCCTAAATCGAGCTCTACTAGGGAACGTCTCATTTCTCTAGTAAGTATATTCATACGTTCGCATTCTTGAAAGGCCACTATAATAAAAGGTGTACGATCTTCTACTTTTGCCATCATTTCAGCGATATGAAACTCTTCTGGAAGCTTGTCTACTATGTCATCAATCATCGTTCGTACTTTTTCTTCCCTCGATATACCACCACCGGCGGCAGCTCCAGTATCGCGAGGTTGTAGTTCAAAAATTGTTTTAAATAAAATTTCCGAGGTGTTCGTCAAAAATCCAATCTCGGCATTTGGATGAAGACCATACAAATATGGTGATTCGGGTGGAAGTCTATCATCTATGTAACGGTGATAGCCTATATAGTCCATATTAGGTGGGGCCAGGAAACCAGGAGCGAAAGCTAACTCGCCGTCTAACAGTTCAGACTGCATATATTCTATTAAATATGTCCTACACAATCGTCGATCCCAGTCATCAGTAATATGACCTCCGTACATTATTTCACCGAAGAGATATCTTAAATCATCCCAAGGAACTTTTTGATTACCTTCCAAATAATTGAACAATACATTTACACTTATAGTCAGATCACCAACATTGAAAGGGTAATTACGATTCCAACCTTGTGGGCCAAATTTTCGTCTTTCAGCCACTACTGCGTGAAAGTAGCACAGTGAAAATAAAATCACTTTAAACTCTGCTTCTTTGGTACACATTTCCATAGTCTCTTGGTTAAAGTTATCCAACGCCTTATGCAGGTTAGCAAACATGCCTGTGGGTGGTTCGTTTGTGATTTTAATACATGATTCGAGAATTCCTTGAGGTATAACACATTCGTGGGGGTCGCCAGCAGGTTCAGCACTTAAATATAGACGATAATTCTCGTGTGACTCTTCTGTACATTGTTCCATTTTCTTCTCTAAGCTAGCTAACCATTTCGCAACTAAATGAATATTCTGTAAAATCACCCACTCACCTCTTTCCGCTGCTATATCCATGGCATTTTCAGCAACTATTTCTTGACCTTGTCCTAAAGAAACGCTGTGGAAATTCCCTTTATCAAATGTAAAACCTAGTTGTTTCCCTAAAGCTTCTACATCTTTCAGAGGATTGACTCCCGCGGATAGTATGAAAAACGTTGGAGTAGCATTACTGGTTTCTTCAAACGATTTAGCAAAAGCTACCGCCCTAGCAGTAATATATTTACTGCCCAATTTTTCTTCTATGAAACCTCTAACTGCGTAAGTCATACGATCAGGTCTTAATGCACGCATCATGCACAACCTCTGAAGTGCACTTTTATTCTTCCATTCACCTGGAAACTTTTCTTTTTCTGGACACTCGCTTTCTACAAATTTTTTCCATCTTTTAGCGGACCCTTCTATATCTTTATCCAGATTTCTGAACTGCTCCATAGAAGATAATGATTTTATGCCCCCCCATGAAATATGTGACAGAAAATCTAAGGTTGAAGTGGCATTTACAATTGGAAAACGTAGCAAAAAGTCCAATTCTTCTGGTATAATTTCACCATCTCGTAATAATATTTGGAAAGCCATCTGTGCCATAAAAATTAATTTGTCACATTCAAAAAGACCTCTGCTTGTGTACATGAAAACCATAAATGATATACTGTCCAATAAATTTATTACTCTATCTTTTAATTTTTCTGCAGGTTCAGCTCTGGTTAGAGCATTTAAAAATACTACAGTGAAAGCTTTTAGAGAGAATTGATATATGGCATTAATTTTACACAATTCATTCAGAATAAAATATAACAGAGATCCACGAATTGCAGCTGGTCGGTACTGCTCTCTGGCTTCATCGATTTTAATTGAAGTTGCTTTGGCTTCAATTACTTTTACTCCAATATCAGCAGCAGTTTTCTTGGTTTTCTCCAAATTTTCGACTAATGCTACATCCCCTAAGATATTTCCCGTTGCGGACGATAACCGCTCTAAGAGATTATCTTCGCAAGTTTTTAAAGTAATTTTAAAATCATTCTGCTGTTTAGTTAAACTTGATTTTAATAACTCTAGGTCGGGACGT
Source organism: Limonius californicus (assembly GCA_014611495.1). Lineage (NCBI taxonomy): Eukaryota > Metazoa > Arthropoda > Insecta > Coleoptera > Elateridae > Limonius > Limonius californicus. The sequence goes on along the minus strand of JABXWE010009470.1, from coordinate 21,199 downwards.
TCGGCTTTAACTACTTCTGCTAAAAGTTGCTCTTCTAAACCATCTCGTGTCACGGTAAAGTTTATTAATGTTGTTTGTGCTTGTATTTCAGGTTTGTAGTGGGGATTCGCTAATTTGGTGTGGATAATCAACTTAAACCTCGGATCATAATCGATATCTTTATCTCCTATTTTAATTGCTTTTCCCTTTTTAATTAAAACACGACCCAGTATTGGATCTAAAACAGCATCTACTGTTTCGCCTATATTTTCCAACAGTATTACTTTACCATTAGTAATGCACCTTTCTATTGTATCGAGGTAGTTCTTCATGGTTAATCGTATTATGGTAAGTTCGGCTCCGTATTTACTTTTAATCCACTTAATACCTTGCAACTGAGGGTCGATCATCAAAGGCCATCTGGCGGAATTTGATAAAATAGTAGCATTTTCAGATGACATACGGTCTGTCGGCAATCCTTCGTTGTTCCATGTCGCTATCTGAGCGTCATCTGTTAACAAAGTAAGTGGATCCAGGCCCTCCGTCATGGGAATTTTTGGTTCTAGCGTCGGTAAAAATGGCAGCCAAAAATTTTCCATCATTTCTAATCTATATCTTCTCGTAAAACAACCTACATAAGATATAAATGCACATACTAAGAGAACATCACCAGGCATAGTAATTCCTGCTAGCTTATAATCTTGGACAGACTGCGTCCATCGAACCTTTTCTGATGCTAGTCCGTTAACAAGCCTGTTAGCTAAATCTATCATTAAGTTAGTTGCATCAGCTTCTGCTTGACATTTCAATTTTGCTTCCGTAGCAGCTTCGAAATCTCCTTTCAAGATACTGAGCTGATCTTCTAAAATCTGCAGCTTTTGTTTAAGATCCCGCAGCTTTCCTCTGGCGTCTGAAAGTTCTTGGTTTGCTTTCTGAAGAGCCTTTCGTTTAGGCTCAACAACCACGAAAACTTCATAAAATTTCAGGATATTAATTACCCACGCACAGAGCCCGGCAGCAGCTATCGATTTACCTAATATGATTTCAGGAATGAATTCGGGATCCTTTAAATACTCTAAAGCAGCTTTTACTACTTCTGGCAACATATTTTCCTTATCGTAGTGTATTAAATTATGCAGAAACTCATCAGCTTTACCCATCATTATTTTAGACGCTTTCCAGCTTCGATCTTTCGGCAATTTTCCTTTTTTGGAAAAGAGGACAAGTACAGCCGCGGCAACATTTGCAACAGCTGGTGGAGGAGTACCAAAAGATTTCAGTTCTGTAAGATTACCTTTATTTAAAGTATTTAAAGCCTCCTGCGCGGCAAGTAAAGCTGGTTCTGCCTTAGCTAAATCTTCAGCACAAAGTTTAGCTTTAACGGTTACGTCTTCCTCAATTTGTTTAACCTTTTCTTCCTCTTCAGTGGCAATATTTTTTTCTGCCTCTACTTTTTCGTTTTCAACGCCTAAAACTATAATAAGTTTGTCGGCAGCAGCGTTTTTTTCTGCAAGAGCTACTTCTTGTACAGCTAGAACATCTTTTAAGCCGTCTACCTCTTCAGCCGTAGAAGCGAGCTTCAATAAACCATTTTCTAGCCGCCTAATACTGTATTCCAAAAAATTTATTTTATCTGTTAGCAATTTAGAATACAAAGAGATTTGTTCAAGAAACGTTTTTGGTGTTGTGTAGTTATATCGTTTTTCATTTTGTAAATAAACGTCTGACATTGAGTTGACCACAGAGTGAACATATGACATAAATAAGGAGACCGGTTTGACAAGATTTACTGGAAGCACTTCAATTTCTCTTAAAAAGTTTTCCGACACCGATTCTAAAGCTTCTTTAGGCCACTCATGAAACCAGTCAATTGCAGTACAGCTTACAACAGCTGGAAATTTTCTTCCTCTGACTCGCAGCGTCGAACCAACTGGCGAAAAGCACAAAACTACTTTAAGTAGTTTGCGACATTTTTCTATATAAAATTTCCAGCAATTCTCTTTGGTATCGTCGATACCAGCGGCTTTTACCTCTCCTCGGAGTACACCCATTATATTCTCTATGTCTTCGTCCTGTAAAAGATCTGGTACTTCACCAGAAGCAAGCATATCATTGATTACCACCAACCATGCTTCTTCAGCTACTTGTGAGTCTGTCATTAAGAATACAGTACTAATATTTTTCATTCCAGCTTTTATGTATATTGTCGATATGTCAAGTTTTAAATCATTCATGTTATATCCCTTCTTAAGTTGTACTTGAAATACCTCCAGTGAAGAAATAAACGCAGCAAGTCTGGTAAGACTCTGTTTTCCAGAGCCGCCTACACCAACGAGAAGAGCGTTACCTCTAGGAGCTTCCATAATTCTATTTATTCGACATATATGATTCATAGCGTCTTCGAAGAGAACCAAATTCATAGCTGCCACTAGATCGTTGTATCCAGATAATGCCTCTTCCAATAACTTATAGAGTTGAGCATAATCTCGAATTTGAAGATACTTTGGATCTCCAATACCTTCAGCAAAGTGACAAAATATTAATGGTTTTGTCATAACTTCCGCTTCGTCTAACTCTTCGAATCCTTTTTTAACTACTTCATTAATAGTTTTGTAAAAAGTGTCGTTATCTTTACGATCAATTAACTTATCACCATAAACTCTATAGGATTCATGCATCCACAAGCGAATAAGATCCGATTGATTCCCTGCTCCGTCACCAGTTGCAAATAGCATACCTTGAAATATGTTCGACATATCTCTGAGATTAAATACGTAGTGGAATTTTATGGCTGTGGGCAAAAAGGTCTGTGTAACTTTTTGATGTAAAGTAAGAGCAACGTTTACTATAACCGGACCTAACCTGTGTATTGTATAAGGAAATTTGTTGGCGGAATTGGTTAGGTGTTGCGTGAAGATTGAAGAATATATATGATATAACGCATCCTGAGTAGGAAAACTAAGTGCAAAAACACAAAAATGTCTTTGCAAACGAGGATTTATAGTAAATGAGCCAGCAGTAGGGTTCATGGAGGAAACAAACTGCACGTGGTGAATGTCTTTAAGTGACAACTTCTGGCGATCGTACCAATGTTGATAATCCATCCATTGGCGAATCAATGTATGCGGCTGAACAGTAAAATATTTATCTACTTCGGGCATGTTCATATCATCAACGAAATAGATCATCGTTTTACTACCCGGTGGACCATACACCCTTCCCGCCTTTTTTTCGAGAGGTCCTTCCAAAACATTTTGCAGCATTTCAGAAGTAGTATAGAAGTTGAATGGGACATTAGTTACAGCATAACTATCCGGCAGGGAAGTTAACTTATCTTGTACTATAACTGTTTTACCACTGCCAGCATTGCCGACTAACATAACAGGATGTGCGTCTGCTATTAGGAGATCCATAAAGAACCTAATTCGAACGGTTTCGGCGGTATTTACAAGCGTTGCTTGTAGAGGTATATCAACATCTAACTCAAACTCAGGAATAAGATCGCTCCAAGGTAAAAATCGTTTAGTTTCATTCTCAATGTAGTATTGAAAAACGGTTCCTCCAACTGGAAATTTTACAGCTTTAAATTCATTCGTAAACCACTTGCTAAATTCATTCCGCCAGTCAACCATTTGATCCTGAAATAGAGCAGACCCAAACGCCCATATGCATGAGAACACGAAATATACTTCGTACCAGTCTTTTGGACAATCTGGAGGAACATTTTGTGGTATTAGAAAGGCGTCTAATAAGAAGCAAAGCATCTCTAAATGGGCTATTTCAGAGATCGGTGTAATTTTCTTCAATTTATTTTTCACGACTTCTAAGCAGGACGGGATATACTTATCGAAAAGAATCATTAGATTTGCTTTCTCACTCTGTTGTTCTCTAGTGTCGATCCATGAAGCGACATACGGATTCCAACCTAAATCTGCCGGGTTTATGTAAAGAATACCTGCCCTCGATACTGTAGCAGGAGTAGCTGTTCGTAGATTTGCAATTTCGAATAATAATCGCATGTGTTTTGTTAATGCTATACGTTCATTACTGGCTAAAGTTAGAACTTTATTGTCGTCCATTAAAGTATTCAACGATTCGATCCACATGGGATCTATATCACCATCTAAGACTATCCATTTTGGGCCATCACCTGTCAAATTTGCTTGATCACGCATTATGACAGAAAATAAACCGTCCTTCCATTCCCGAGTTGACGGGTTAATAATACCGAATAATTCATCGTTTGTTACGGCTTTTGGATTCAAGTCGTTATACATCGGTTTTCGTTTTTGGTTTTGGTATGTTTTATTCAATGTCTTCCATACGCACGATTTTCCTGTACCAGCAAAGCCTAAGACAAATACAGAATGCCTCACTGCAAAAAGTTCCTCTAATTGTACTATTTTCAGAACAAATCCTTCTTCAGGCTGTAGTTTCATATCGACGGCGGATTTCTTAATCAGTTTTTCAAACTCTGGAATCCGTTTTCGAGGCACATCCAGTGCAGGGAACAAGTCACCTATAAGTCCCATAAATACTGGTACATCGTCAGTTACTATTTTTGGAATGTTGAAATCTCGCAATGCTCTCATAAGTACTTGATCCTCAGGACGTAGTCTGTCTCCTCTTCTTAACGCACCCGCAACGACCAATACAGATTTTATAGCTCTCAAACCCCAGTCGTAGTGATCTTGTTTACTTAATAATTCTTTGCACAGTGTATACAGTGTAATAAATTTTCTTGCTAACAATCTAGCTTCTTGGAAACCTTCAGCTACCAACATTATTTCGCAAATTAAAGCAAAATCAGGAACTACCATAGCACATGGACGGAATAGCGCTTTCAAATTCTCGGGAAGTTCTGTTCTACCGGCGTAACCAGGGTTCATGGTAATAAATATTCCAATCTAAAATATATAAGTTCGCAATTACAGTTGCCAGTATTAATAAATATTAAACTTACTGTGGCAAACAAGCAGATGTCTTCTCCTTGGAAGTTGAACCTAAGCTTCTTACCCTTAATAGCATCTTGGATTGTTTTCACTTGTACTGCTACAACAGACAATACTTCAACAGAGATTCTGTTAAATTCGTCAAAACATCCCCATGCTCCCGTTTGTGCCAAGCCCTTGTAAATATTTCCAACAGACTTGTAGTCCATTTGTTCCGAACAGTTAAAGACGTAAACCATGATACCAAGAGCTTTTCCTAAATCTTTAGTCGTTTCAGTTTTTCCGGTACCTGCAGGGCCTGCTGGAGCTCCACCCATAATAAGATGCAAACTCTGTGTTAGTGTAATGTAACATCTGTCAGTTAACGGTGTAATGACCAGCCGTGGTGTATTTCCCAGATACTCGTATTGGTACCTAAACTGAGCATCGCAAATATTAGCGAAGCAGTCTTTCACTTTAATGTCCCATCTATGCCGAAGTTGACTTTGCCACTGAAATGCTTGAGAATTTTCAACTTTAACCACTATCATTTTGGCAACCACGTCACGGGAATGTACATCAATAGTACAAATAGTCATAATTTTCTGTCTGTCTCCGGGAGTTAAATCACCAAGCAATTGCATAATGAGTGCATTTAACTGACTAATCTGCTTTTTTTGGTAATCCTTAAGGGCATTCTCATACCCTTCTTCTAAACGAGCAAAAGACATATTTACTTCACTTGTCCACCAAATTTGAGTTCCGCACAAAGCGGGTTGTGCAGGATAATCAAATATCCAAGCATCTCTTGGTTTCTCGTCATACGTGACCACAGCTTCTCCAAATGACTCGTGTAATGTTTTTCGCATGGCGTCAATTACTCTATTCAACCACACTTCTACTTTACCATTACAGTCGCATATTTGAAGAAAAGGGACCCATTCATCATTCTCCTTCGAACCCATTTCTTTGGCTCGTTTAGAATCTTTTCCACCTTCCTGTATAAACTTTAGTTTAGCCAAAGAATCAAAGAGCTTTGTTAAATGACGCGAAACAATAGATGGTTGGTTACCGTTGGACAAAATATCTAACAAATCCGCAGATGAAACAAAATAAAATCGAGGAAAGGCGATACGTTTCGTTTCCAGATAATCGTTAAGTGCTTTTTCGCATAACAAGAGATCTGCTAAGATCCCGGATAAACGATCGACTAACCCTGCTTTATTAGTGGCTTTAATAACATTAAGTACTGCGACCATATCCCGTAAAACGTCCTTAAAATCCCTATCTATTCTGTCGAAACGACGAGAATCTTCCGGTAACTGGCTTCTTATATCTTCAGAGCCAATAAAAATGCTTTCTAAGTAACACCATTTCCGCTGTACTTCAAAAAACACTTGAATAACCTGGTCTGCATTAGATAGCTTAACCTGCCATTCAGATACTTCTGTATAGAAAAACTGTATGAATTTGGAAGTCATCATGTTCTGCAATTGAACCTGATTATCTTCTAGTATCTCAATCATTTCTTCAGAAGCTCTCAATAATTTTAATTTACTACGTTCGTGTATTTCAGTCTCAAATTCCATTCCTAACCAGGTTTGATTCAGTTCCTTTAGTACTTTCTCCATTGCCATTTCCTTAACAGATTTATCTACTATAGTTTTAACTTCTTCTTCGTATTCATGAAGATTTAACGCTAGAAGATCATTAAGAGTAGTAGAGTCATCCATTGCGAACTTGACCTGTTAAAACAGTAATAAGGGTAAGTAAAAAAAAGAAACATTTGAAAATGATTTATTCTCAACAGATAAGCAATAGGTTTGCCGCTAGCAATATAACCAGCCATACTCACAGTATAATATGGTGGTAACCGTTCCGACACCTAGCAGCATTCCAAATATATAAATAGTTAGAAAAGCTACAATATTACATATCTAATTTAAATTGAAAGGCACAGGCAGGAAAGCTTCACTAAACCTACAATGGCTACAAAATTACAATCTCCTAACCTTAGTTGCCTGCATAAGTTGTATCCAGTGACGTTCTCTTATTGCGGGATTCTGTAATTCTGTAACCGCTCTCAAAGATGTCAACATATTCTTTATAGTGCCCTCCATGTGAGTATAAACTTCCCATGCCCGCAGTTCTTTATCCATGCCTCGTATTTCTTTTGCAAACTTCTTTAATTCCATTTCCATGCCTTCCACGTCAATTTTTTTCCAAGGAGTTGTCTTCCATTCATCCATACACGACATAACAATATTAACGTAGTCCCACAATTGTTTGATCTGCCTTAACTCTTTTCTGCTGGTTTTTAATTGCTTGTACTCCGCAAGTTGAAGTTCAAACAGAGTCGCCTGGCTTGAAAGGCTTTCTAATTCCTCCTCTAGCGCAGTCACTTCTTTGTTTGCTTTATCTAGAGCGAAGTAAACATCCTTGCAACCCCATAAAAAGAAGCGTCTCTTCTTAAAACCGTCACGATGCATGCTTTGTCGAACGTCAAACAAAGCAATTCGTCTCCTGATTGCGGTTACTTGTGTGGCTTGTAAAGGTGCAACCATTTGTTTTGTTGTTACCGTCACCTAAAACAAAGTTCGATATAATAATATAGTTTCAATAATCTACGGCCTGTACTGTTAACGAGATGGGGTCTTTTGTCTGGCCCGGGTAATAAATTAAAATCATCACACATGCACACCAATTTTTGGTAGTTGATGCTAGTTATCCACGCTCAATTATTCTGACCATTTAGGTAATTGTCAAAGTGGTCAGACCCTGCAGTATTGGACAACAAATAAGAGCACAACCGTTTATTACAAAAAAAATGGTAAAACGTAATAATTATAAATATGTTATATAATATAGAAACGTTGAATAATAACGTAAATCAATCAATCACGTGAAAAAGTTCAGCAAACAAAAATCAACAAGAAAAAGTATAGACATAATACAAAAAATTACAAGAAAGATATAGAAGTTAATTGAACAAACTGTATTATAAAAATTCTGAATTAAATTTTGATTGTAACGAAAACAATGCGATGTCTCTATAGCGTATTGTAAATATTCCCGTTCATTGTCGCGTATTAAGTGGCGCCATGCGGCGATCCCCTGAACTAAAATAATATACAGGCTGGTAAAGAGACTCCGCCGTGCGATTAAGCTGGTAGTGCAATAATCAAATATTGGAAAATGATATAACGTGTCACAATATTCACTAATACTTTTCCGTTGATTATTGTTGATGTACTACTTCCTTTTTGTTAGAAGCATAACTATTGCCTTTTTGGGCATATTACACCGGGTCATCAAGAGAGAATACGAACCTACCATTCGAAAAATAGGCAACCCAAAATACATATCACAAAGATATTGCGATTTCTAAAGTTTTATTGATGGTATTCTGAATGAGAGATACGCTTTTGGTATTTTTGGTATTTTATTCTACTCAACTTCTAAATAAACTAAGTTAAAAGATCAAAGTCAAATTTCTAAATATTTCAAATATAATAAAATACTAGTATATACAGGTGGTGAATTTTTCGATGCTCACCATTGGCATCTCGGAAACGATAAGAGATACGAGGTCGATTCAAGTTATACCGATTGAGAATCAGAAAATGAATGCTGGATAATTTGATTCATTCACGATTTATCATCACGAAAAAACTGAAATTTGTGATTTAAGAAATAAATTATTATCTTCTTATAGGCCTTCTAAATTTCAAGCTGCGATAGTCAACGTTTTATTTTTATGGCCGCCATATTGGATTATCACACCATTAAATAGACAAAAAATTACCTTCTCAAATTGGTAACCAACATAAATTTTTGTAATTAATTCATAACATGTCTTTGGCTTTAAAAAACAATTGAAACAAAAATTAAAGTGAGATTGTATTGCTAATCATCATTTAAATCCTTTAATACTGTAACTGTTTGATTGGTCTAACGATAACGAGATAACAAATTCAAAAGCAGCAGATGATTATTTAGATATTCAAAGTGCGCGCCCTTCATAATACAATTAAAACTGACAGGTAACAAATGATTTGTTTAATAACAAAATAGACAGATTCGGTTAGGTGGTATACGTAGAGTTTTTTATGGTATTTTGTAATAAATTATCAAAATGTTCACTGATAAAGAAAATCAGGATATATACGATGTCTACAATCTACATTCGCAGCAATAGAAATTCTACTTTAGCGTCTGATAATTATGCAAATTTGTATCCAGAGGGACAGCTACCCCACGAACAATGTTCTCAACATAGATAAAGATAGATAGAAGGAACTCCCACCGTTTCATTCTAAAAATCGTATTAACGCTACCTTATCGGCTTGGGAAGTATTAAAGTTGGTTCACATGTGACCGTCAGATGGCGTTTTACTAATCTCAAGGGAAATGCATAATTTTAAATTTGTGATATGTCGAGTTTTACTTTATTGAAACTCATTCTAAGTAATATAAACAATAATTATTATTTATATTAGTTAATTGACTTCTAATGTGTTTCTTGATATAATAAAGTAGGCTGTTCCGTAGATTAAACAATCAATCACTGCTATCTCGAGATGTAGGTACCTATACTAATATAATGCAATCAGGGAAAGGAAACCTGCGTTATAAATTTGCACTTCACAGTACGTTTTCAAGCTAAGAAAAAGTTTAAATTCACACAAACTAACAAGGAGAACTACCGAAAAATCACATTAACAAAACAGTAACCAATTTAATAAATTCACGGATGCAAGAATTACGAAAATTGTCCAGAGTTGTCCTTTGAATATGCGCACTTGTCAGTTTCACAGTTCGAACTTGCTATGCTATGTTAAATGCGATACTCCTGCGCCTCTACCGGCTTGAGAAGTACTAAAAACATGGTCATACTGCGTCAATCCCAGTGTCCTTTCTATCCCGTAGGAATATATTGTGTATGGTTCTCAATCACCATAAGAAGTGCAACTTTTCTCTAATTTAACCGACATCGTATCTCTTACCGTTTCCGAGATACCAATAGTGAGCATCGAAAAATTCACCACCCTATACATATATAGATACCTATATACCTAAGTTCAATGGTTTATAAGATTTTCATAATGCCAGTAAACTGCCAAGCATATCAAACAGACATCTTTGATTCATAATACCATCAATAAAAATCTAGATATTGCAGTATCTAGGGATATGTACTTTTAGTTGCCTATTTTTCGAATAATAGGTTTGTACTACTCTATGTGTGTATACATTACAGTTCGCTTTAAATACAATAATGACACCACGATTCTTTTATCGGTAAATGAAATTGCATGAACCTATAGAGATTGTTTGCACAAGTTGACATTAAAAATAAAGTAACGTTAAAATTAATTTTAAATAACATGTCGGCGAATAGCATTCTATTTTAATTAAGAGTTTTTTTACGCGTTTGTTTATACAGAAACCTATTGTCAAATTGATTAATCACCAAAGTGTATTTATAAAAAGATTTTTTTTAAATATACATAAAGGTCATATTAAATACTTATACAGCTGATTAATACCTCTGGTTTCAGTGAACTATGGTAATCCAGTATTCGAATTGAGTATACTTTTTGAGCGGGAAACTAATTATTGAAAAAGAACTCGTAAATAACTACGTGATAAAAATATTTTATGCTAAAATTCTTTGTTTTCTTGCAGTTAACTGTTTCCTGACTAACGTCGGTGAAATTTACGTTAATAGTAAGTAACAGCAGTATTAAATATGATTGCAACAGGTTTCTACGTGATAATACCTCATTTTCAAAAGTAATAGAGGTAAACATGTTTATTTGTATTTGGTTTTTGTCGAAATACGTATCTCTTCTTCTTCAAGTGCTTTATCTCTTAAGAAACGCAGCGATCTTCTCTCCTATGCCTGTGTTGCTAATTTAAAGTGCCGCAGACATAGAAGACCTACAGCTTAACGCGGGATCCGAACCACGGGGGGTGTAAACACTGCTACTGCTTAGTAACCTCGCTGGTTTACCATTGCCTTGCAAGGGCGGTTAAAAATCCGATGTTCCGATACTAAGAATTGAACCCAGGACCTTCGGCGTAGAAGACTAACGTGCTAACCTCTAGCCCACGACCGCCTCAAAATACGTATAAAGCAACAAAACTCTAACAAGGTCTTAACAGTTTGTCATTTCCAACTATTTAGAAAGTCTAGTGGCAGTACAGCGTCAAAATGGCTCGGTTAAGCATTTTCGGGCGTTTTTTCACTCTTTTTTCCAGGCAGTAAAACGTACAAAATGCTGACGGGCTGTAGTAAAAAATAAGCTGTTTATAACGTAACATTGCTTTTATTTACAGTGTCTTATAGCAACAATATTAGGTAGCAACTAATTCAAAAGTAACGTTAGAAAATTCAACTGTAATTTGAAAAAGATGTGTTTGGTTTTCTGCTTCTATTTTGTTACTTCGATCGTGCAAAAAATATATGGCTATTTGGTTGGTACCTAACGATATTGCTATGAAATTCTGTAAATAAAAATAACCCCACGTTAGAAATGTTTGTGTTGTGAAGCGTATGGTTACCTCTCAATTTTTACTTTCCGCGTGGACTTTTGCGAGCCTTGCGGCTACAGCAACCAAAGCTTGGACGGTAAGCGCAACTTTTATTACTGTCTTGTATTGTTAACCGATCGAATCATTGTATTATCTGACTTTTTACGTAGCGTTATGCAAACCTCTCTAATGATCAGTACGTCAGCTTTAGATTAAGTGTATTATCCACACAATTAAGTTTACACAAGCAACAACGATTACCTTTTTACAATGAATCCACTTATCGGGTAGTTCTTGTAGCTGAACATGTACTTCTTCTGAAAATTCCACGCCATAGTCTTTAAGTAGCTCAATGATTTCTTTCAAGGGATCGAACATATTATCAGTTGCGAGCTGTCTGTCTCGAACTGCGACCAAGTATCCCATTACCTTCAAAAGGCCAGGGTAATCGTCTTCGTCTAAATGTACTTGCATTCCTTTAATAGCCTCCTCTATAAACCCTTCTAATTCGTTCATACTATTTATGACTCGTTCAAATAGATGTTGCTTAAACATGTTACCCCACTTACAAACGGTATTCAAAATTGCCTGTCGTAAAGGTTTCACATCTACACGCAACCAGCCGGCAATAATTTTTTCCGTTTCAATCAATTCTACCTTTTTATACAAATCTTCATAGAGGTCAATTTGCTCTTTAAATTGCGGTATAAGTGGTGGATTTTCCTTTATTCCAGGTAAGGTTTCATCTTTTAACATATCAGCCTCCTCTGGGGTAAGTACGCGAGAAAATCTTAAAAATTGTTGTAGAAACTCTTGTCTGTCGTCCATCCAAAGATATGCATAATCCTCAAAGTTTCCTAGATAGTCCTGAGCTTCCTCCATACCAAGCATAACACGGTTGAGGATTTCACTATACATATCTTGAGCTTCCTCATCAGCAACAATGTCATCAAAATAATCTTCTGTGTCGTAAACAGCTGAAATTCGTTTCATATACTTACCCATGCCGTTAATATCATCTAAAAGCGACTGTACAAAATGTAAGAAGCTGTCCGCTTCGTCCAGTTCTATTGACGGAATGTAAACTACATTTGGATCGTGAAGCTCAAGCATAAGTTCAAAAGCTGGTGATAGATCTGGAGTGGCTGCACGGCTGGTTTCGCTCATGATCAATCTCAGGCTTACACAAGCAGCCTCAATAACTTTATTGCAAATCAAATTGTCGATATAATCTACATAAGGCTGCCACTGCGCCATCCTTTCTTCTCGCTTTGCTTCTTCGGCAGCCTTCTCTTTCGCTATTCGCTCAGCTTCCAGTTCAGCTTCTATTTCTTCAGGGGTCTTCTCTTTTTTCGCACCTTTCTTTGCCCCCTTCGCATCTTTCTTGCCAGCTTCAGCTGCCCCCTTTCCTTTTTTTCCTTTGGTTTCTTTCGGTGTTGCTGGTGGTTCTTCCACAACGGCCTAAAATAATAAAAGTATCAATATAAAAAAAGAACTATACATGTAAATAAAAATTTTAACCATATTTATATCAAATCACCCTATAAAGGTTCACTAATGCTACTACCTAGAATATCATATAGATCAAGCTAAGAAGCTTTGAATTAATAACAAAACAAGTTAAATCGGCAAACAGTTTGCAAGAGTTTTGTTACGGATATATACCCTTGTGCAGTTGAAGCTTTTTTTTTGGCAACTTTAACAATAATTTTAATGAAAGTTTATGTGAAATTACTATACTTCTAACTTACTATTTGTTTGAAGAAAGGTTTTTTTTTAAATATTCATACATAACAGCACAACTCACAGACAGATAGAATCTTCTGGGCCTACCAGACAGATTTTAGACTGAGTCATATGTGCATTGTGAACAGTCACACTTAATGTAAGTTAAGTCAATTTTTAAGTACGCCTGCCACTGATAAGATATTTAACATGTAACCTAATTATATATAATGTATAAAGAATTCACTAAGCTAAACTTTCGTTCGTAAACTACTGCCTAAATAATTGGTAACAGTTTAGAACATAATTACCGCATCCTCAAGTTTCTTACACTTACCTCAACTACTTCTTCTTCTTCCTCTTCAACTTCCTCTGGTTCGGGAATATTAAAAAATAGACGATAATTTTCTTCAATCGCCCGTTGGGCTCTTTTAGAAGACACAGTAATTGCGTCATAGCGTTTTTGAACGCGCTCAGCACGATCGTCAACTTGAAAAAGGGCTTTCTTGTTACCATCCTTTCTATCGAACAGAGGCTCCGAACCCCAAGTATCCATTTCGGTCATCAATTTTGCGACATGGGCTTGTGTTTCAAGAACGCGATCGTATAATTGTTTAAGTTTATGATAGATGATTTCTATGGGATCAATATCTATAAAAAGATAATATTACACGTTATGCTCAAAAAGCAACCTATGAACTTACTATCTGTTGTCCACGTTAGTCGACCGGTTATATCTTCCAATAAAACGTCCAATTCATCTATTTCAATTGTAATGAGATCATATTCCACAGGTAAAGTGAATAATTTAAGATGATTATACCATTCGATTATACGTCTTAATAACACCATACTTTTATTCAATTCTTCATTTCTATCAAATATAGCCTGGGCTTGTGGAGCAATGTTAGGAATGTCCAATATCCGCATATATTTAACTTCTTTTAAAATTGCAGCCAACTCGTTATCAAAGTTAAGCTCAAGAAGATCGTTGATCCTTATAAGCTGCATTTTTGCTATGCTTTTAGCTAACTGGCCGGGAACATACTGTAACCACTCAGAAAGCACACGATCTTGTTCTGTGTTGAGAATGGCCAACATTTCTTCCCACTTAGCAAACGCATGTTGAGCATCTGCTGATTGAACAATAGGATTTTCAAAAAGTTTAAAATCTTCTCCCGGTTTAAGTATCCTTTGTCTGAGTTTGTATATCCAACACAGAACACCGGCCACAGGTGGATAGTGCTTATCTATCATTATTCCAAATTTTTTCCCTTCGTCGTATGTAATTTTAACGGTATCTAATTCTTGGTTGAAGAACTCAATAATTTTTCCGTATTTTACTCTAAGAGCAGCATCAATTACGGGCCTCTCTATTAGTGTTCCGGCAATATTTAGAAATTTAAAAATGCTTTCTAAATTATAGCAATCATCAAAAACTTGTTCAAATATAGCAGCAAGTCGTGTATCCAAATCAGAACACTTGTTCATATACGTTTCATTATCAGTAACAATGGTGCTGTTCGCAGGATCTAAGAGGTCATATTGTATGTTAGAAAAATGAACATAAGCCTGATTAAACTCTTCGTAGATCTCTTCACACTTTTGTGAAAGTAGACGACCTTTAATTCCTCCAATTTCTACTTTTTCAAGTTTCCCAAGTTCAAGTGCAGTTCCCAGTATTGATTTGACAAGTCGCAACCTCTCCACAAAATCAATTAGTCTTTGAAATACAGTTCTTGGATGAAACGTCCATGGTTTCGGTTCCATATTTCCCGTCTTAAAATAACTTGCAATATTTGTTCGGACTTCCTCAAACGAAAGCTTAAAGAGGTCAAGCATTTTTAAGCAAGAGTCTATTTTTTGGTACATATCTTCAGCTTCACCTTGAAATATCGAAGCTGGATCTAACTGGTTCGATGTAGCCATTATTAGCACATTAGCAACTTCTCTCAACAATGTTATTAACTTGGTGTTACTACAATAATATCGTGAATTACCCCATAAAAGACCAATGCAGTGAACTAATGGTTTAAGGTAGTTTAGGTTTTCCAAAAATTCATTATCCTCAAATTTTTCAAAATGAGGTTTCACTGGTTTTAAATAGAGACATATATCTCTGGCTTCCAAAATAGCTGCCGCTACATTTTGAAATATGTTTTTGAAACAGGCAAGGTATGTGCTATCAGTCATTTCTAAGTACAACGCCATTTTTTTAACTCTAGGATCTCTTAGTTGATCATAAATGCACTCTAAATTCTTCAGTCGTGCGTTCCAAAAATCTGTTTCTGCTAATGGGGTAGGATGGGCCCCTCCAGCGAAAGCAACTGTTGAAGATTGTTGCAGTATGTCACCACATAAAGATGCCCACTGTATAACAGCTCCTTCGATTGCGGTTTTTAAGGGTAAATCTACTTTCTCTCCACCACTTTCATTAAAAGATGCTTCTGCGTCAAATATTCTTTCGGTACCTGCAGGCATGGGTAAGAGGGTTTGGCTACGTAGGGCCCCTTTGATCTGTAAGTTTAGTTGAAAAATGGTTGAGGTAATGCAAACCTGAAATAGTACCAACTCTAGTTTTGATTAATAATTTTAAAAAATTAATAACACATGGAAAGCATTCACGATTATTAGACCTCATGAAATAAAAATATAAACTATTTATAAACGGGTGTGTCGTTGAATATGGCGGTGTAAATCTATTATAGCTTATAACAGGACACATTGCAAGGATCGTTATTAGTGCAATTTTAAAGTAACAACGTCAACTAAAATCTTCAAAGACAAACTCTTATGAAAATGACGTCAAGCTATTTAAATGTTAAAAAATATAGTACAAGTTGAGTATACCTTGTCGAACATACTTAGTACCAGAAGACCAAGATTTCGGATTTTGGAATAACTGCATATACATAATGAGATAAAACTTTAGACAAAGTCAACTGCGGAAAGATATTTGAGATAAAATTTGACAATATCATATATGAAACGATATAGCGCTATTCGCAGAATATAAAAAATAATTAACTCAATCCTTAAACAACATGAGCAGGATACTACGAGAAAACTATAACATGAACATAAATAAACATAAGACATACATAAAGATGTGCGGGAAAAACAAAATATGAGAGAAATAAAAATATGGAATAAAACAATTAGTGAAATTAGCCCATGCCGTGGAAGTAGGTAGGTATAATTTTTTTTATAATGAAGGCGCTAACACGGCTACTCAAGACGCAGTAACGTCTCCAAACTCGATTCACGTAAAAAACTGTATCCGACCAGCCTAAATTACACTGTAAAACCTGTGTTATAAATAAATCGCAAGAACAATGGAGCATCACAGACAGCAAACTATTTAACCATCAACAAAACCTTGGAGTCATCCACCCAAATTATGCAGAACAGAAGAAGTTGTTCTTTCCAGACTCCAGAATTGGATACAGCAAATTAACGCATTCGTACCTTCTACAAAAAACACAGCATACCGCAACCAATCTAGCCAACGTGTGACACTCTTCTAATGGTAAAGCATCAATTACTTGAATGCAACCAGTATGCTGCACAATGAAGACAGTGCTAAATATTCCCTAACGTATAAACGATGTTGACGAACATGGAAAAAGAAGCCACTAACAGTATATAATTCTACACCATAACTGATTTAAAGAAATATATATAATTACTGCTTGTACTGTATCATAATCTGCAACCTGATAACCCAGTTTTTTCGGAGCTTACCAATAAATTTCAAAAAACAGATCAAATAGCCGAATACAAACAAGCTAAACAAGTCTTCTTTAACCAAAAAAACAATTACTAACGTCAGAGAACATCTTATTAATAA
Source organism: Limonius californicus (assembly GCA_014611495.1). NCBI lineage: Eukaryota > Metazoa > Arthropoda > Insecta > Coleoptera > Elateridae > Limonius > Limonius californicus. The sequence goes on along the minus strand of JABXWE010009470.1, from coordinate 4,177 downwards.
TAAACACGAGAAACGTGAAATGTGGACGATTAGGAAACCATGGAAGAAAGTTGAATCGATTGAAAGAATACAGAATACGGGCTACAAAAATAAGTTGAATCGAGCGAGAACCAACGAAGAAATGTTACTAGGAGAAAACAACACCAAGAAAATCTAGACGCGAGTATCAAAGAGAAGACATAAGCTACTTACCAGAGAAGGTATACAAAAAGTAATAATAAAATGCGCGGAGAAACGACCTGCTGACACCAATACATAAGAAGGGCGACAGAGCTGACTGAGTAAATTATAGAGGTACTGCCCTATTGGACATTGTATTTAAAATAATGGCAACGACGATAAGTCAAAAATTAGAAACTTATGCTGAAGGAAAGCTGGGAGCACTAATGGACCAGATTTTACGCTAGAGCAAATCATATCCACATGCTACGACCACAATAAGCAGACGTACGCAAATTTCATAGACTTCAAAAGTGCTTACGAATCGATAGACAGGAAACAATTATATATAAATTCGACAAAAGACTGTCCTGGGCACCACACCTCAAATACCTAAAAGATGAATACAATCGATGGCTAAACATACTGAAAATAACTTCCCATACTAATTGGGGAGCCGATAAACAAATTCTGCTTAATCTATACAAAGCAATTATACGGTCAAAGATTGACCATGGCGCCATCACATACGCATCAGCGAAATCTCATACGCTTAAGCTAATTGATCCAATCCATCATGCAGCAGTTAAAATATCCATAGGAGCATTCCGAACCAGCCCAACTTCTAGTATCCTATGTGAGGCCGGAGAACCCCCTTTAGACATTAGAAGACAACAGTTAATGCTGCAATATGCCGTCAATATCTCTGCCCATCCTGAAAACCCGGTGCACAACCTTATTTTCTCCCGCCGTTTTTAGGCACTTTTCCAATCTAAACCAAAATTATCCCCAACCTTCAGTCACAGATTAAACAAATTACTAACAAATATCGAACTTAACTTTAATCAAGTTACCAAACACAAATCGGGCCATATACCAACCTGGGTATTAACTCCATTATCTGTTGATTTAACACTAACGGCTATTCCGAAGAGTGAAACAAACCCGACAATATTTAAAACAAAATTAAATGAAATGTGTAACAAGTACCACCAATTTGAAAAAATTTATACTGATGCTTCAAAGACAGACGATGGAGTAGGAGCTGCCGTAGTAACGCCATCCCAGCAGTTCGAATTCAAACTTTCCCCACTAAGCAGTATTTTTACAGGAGAAGCAACTGCAATCTTGCAAGCAATGAAATTCGTGAAGGAACACAAAAAACAATCAAAGTTTCTTATCCTTACTGGCTCACTTAGTTCCATAAAAGCCATACAAGATGTATCATCCCCGAACTCTTTAATAGAAAAAATGACTCAACTCGGATCAGTAATTAAGAGTGAGCATAAATCAGTGGTGATAGTATGGATACTGTCACATATCGGTATAAATGGCAACGAATTTGCAGATCAAACAGCCCGTAAAGCAGTGCAATCAACTGAGTATCAAAATAATCATGCGAAACGATTTAAGAAGTATGTGCAGAGAACATTGTTTAAATATGTGGCACAACCAGTGGAACCAAGAACAAGGAAACAAACTTAAAAGCATAAAGAAATCAGTAAAGCCATGGATTGACCACCACCAATTAAATAGAAGAGATAGTGTCATTCTGACCCGAATTCGAATTGGACATAGTCAACTGACCCACAACTACCTCCTACAAAACTCAAACCCCATAATGTGTGACACTTGTAACCAACAAATAACCTTACAACACATCATCACCGAACGTACAAGATACACCGCACAGAAATCCCAACACCACATTCCAGGTTCTATGCAAGAGGCTTTGGCAAATAACGAAGACAGCTCAAACAACATACTACAGTTTCTGAAATCTATACACTTGTATGACCTACTGTAATCCATAGTACCAAGCGCTGTTGACCAATGCAGTCGAAGCGCTAAATTTATAATAAAAAAAAAATATATATATATATATATATAAGCATGGAAGACATGGAATTACCGGCAGAATTTATCAGAATCATTAAAATAACACTGGTGCTCCAATATTAAAGTCAAAATAAATGGAAAATATATTTAGTAAAATTCACCAATGTTTGGCGTATGCTGATGACGTAACTCTGATAGTCAAAGCGGCATTCCAACTAAAAAATGTAATAAAGAAGCTGGATAAGCAAGCTAGAAGAAGAAGTTTATACATAAATGAAAGTAAGACCAAATGTACGGTCGCAAAAAAACGAGAGGCAAATATAAACGCTGGGTATTACTTTAGAGAACAGAGCAAAATGGTTATTCAAAGGGTGAACGAATTTGTGTTTCTAGGAGCTCTGATAGGCGAGCACGGGGATGAAGCAAAAGAGATAAGAGCAAAGATAATTAAGGGTGACAAATGCGCGGTTCGTTGAGCGATGTGCTTAAATCTAAATACCTACGTATCGCAAGCTACAAAGATGCGGGTGTAAAAAATGGTGATAAGGCCAACTGTGGTGTATGCTTGTGAAACATGAGTGCTCAACAAAAAAGTACAGAATAGCCTAGAAATATGGGAGCAGAAGATCCTTAGAACGCATATTTAGAGGGAAGAAAGTATGGGAGATGTGCAAATGAAGAAGTAATGAACATCTACGGACAACCGGGGATTACACCAGTAATAAGGCACAGAGACTAAGATGGCTGGATCGTGTTGAAAGACTGAAAAATGAAAGAATGCCAGAATTCGTCCGCCCTGAACAGAGAGATGGACGGTACAAGAAGAGTAGGTCGTCCAAAAAGAAGATGGATGGAGGCTACAATGGAGTACCTGAAGGAAAAAGGTCCTAATTGGACTGTAAACGTTCGTTATATATATATATATAGGTACATATATATATACACACATAGGAAAAATAAATGGTGAGAACCCACGAGAACGACCCCAGTTACAGTACATTAAACAAACTGTACATACTGGAAGAACCAGTCAGAAGACTGACAACGAAGAGGTAAGAAATTAAAGATCTTGTGAATATATCACAACTAAAGAGAGCTGAGAGGATCTTTATTCGTTGGGGATGCTGAATAAACTGTATGTTGTGCGAGTTGTTTTGACTGGGATCCGTCACGTGAGGTCAGATGTGGAACTTTTCACTTGTCACTCATGTCGGCGATCAAAAACTTTTGGAGCATTTCGGATATTCGGATTAAGGATGCTCAACGTTTAGTAGAAGTTAAAAATACGCAATCTAACAAATATAAATCATGAGCACCCAAAAGGTGAAATAATCGTGAATACATGTTAAGTTTTATAAACACGTAACAATACAAATAATTATAAAATATCCACACTATGATCAATTTTCGACTTGGGCCGCGTTGTCAAATGGCAAAATCAGGTTTACTGATTGCTGTTTGTAAACCGACCTAAACAAGCTAATGTTCCAAAAAACATTGCAGTTTCAATCTTCAGAATCTTCGGGGTGCTGCCTTGCAATGTTCACAAATAGTAACCAGTAATTTTGATTTTGCTGAGTGTAACCTCTATTTGATGACGCGGTCCAAGCCAAAACTTAATCATAGTGTTGACAGTTCAAGGCACATCAAGAGTCTCAAGCAATATACAGGGTGTCCCTTAAATGTGCTCCGTAAATTTAGAAATGGTATATGGTCTCCGGCCTCTCGTTGAAAAGATGGTATAGATATTATTTTACAATAACATATTGCAGCAATATCAGTTATCACTTTACACTACTAATAATTATTCCGAATCAAACAGCTGTGGTGCAAGCAAATCTCATTGTGAGTAAGAAACAATTATTCGACTTGTTTATCATTGTTGTATGAAGTTCGGCTCTTTACATGGACTATACATTCGAAGCATGATACAAAAACTTAGTATCATGCATTCGAAGCATATAATAATGTGCAGCTTGCTTTCGGTAAAACTGATGGTAATGCTGTTGCTGCAATAAATATACAACCCGTCACGTACCAGGTGCAAAAACATTCTCAGTAAATGATCTGATACTACGAGAGAAAATGGATTATTTGAGGGAAGTACCATTAACGAAATATTCGACGAAATTCTATTGTTGAAAATGCAATTTTAAACAGTAATGAAAATCTAAAAATT
>JABXWE010009469.1:0-22295 GCA_014611495.1 Limonius californicus | reverse complement strand
AAATTTAGTTGGAATATCGCATACTTCGGTCTGGAGGATAATAAAAAAAAATAAATTTCACCCATTCAAAATGATTCTTCACCAAGAATTAACCGAAAATGATTTTTTGTTAAGAATTAATTTTGCACAGTGGGGTTTGCAACAGATAGGACAAAATGGAAACTTTTTTAACAACGTTTTATTTTCGGACGAAGCAATTTTTTTCGAAATGATGCTGTTGTTGTAAGACATAACATGCATTATTACGATAATGTAAATCCACACTGGACCCGTAAGCGACGTTGTCAACATCGATGGAGTTTAAACATGTGGTGTGGAATTATAGGACAGCACATTGTTGGGCCAATATTTATTAATAGACTAAATGGAGAGAATTACCTCAATTTATTATAAAATGAAATTCAAAATCATCTAAATGAACTCCCACAAAATATCAGAAACAATTTGTGGTGGCAGCAAGATGGCGCTCCAGTACATTATGCCCTTCCTAGTTAGCGAGTTTTTAAATAATCGATACGAGAACCGTTGGATTGGTCATGGAGGACCAGCTGGTTTGCCACCTAGGTCACCTGATATGACACCACTGGACTTTTTTCTCTGGGGGTATGTAAAATCCCAGGTGTACATTGTTGAACCAACAACTATTGAAAATATGCAAGAGAGAATTCGTACTTGCATTAACGAAATTTCTCCGAAAATTATCTTTCGATCTATTGGCTCCATTGGACGACGTTTCAATTTATGTATTGAAAAAGAAGGAAAACATTTCGAGCATTATTTGTAAATACCTAATTTTTATTTGATGTAAATTTTTAATTTTGAGTTTCAAAAAGTAGATTAAAATGTTAGTTTGCTTTTTGATAGGGAAAGAAATGAATTTTTAAGAAAAACGAAATACTATCGTAAAAAGAATGTTTTTAGGATCTCAATAATAAAAAAAAATGATGGCATTCCATTTAAAAAAAAAGGTGAAAGTCGCCATTTTGAAATAATTCGTCCAATTGAAAATCTACACCATCGTGTAGAGAATGTCCTGAAAGATATTACTGCCAAATATTTTGAAAGTAGTACCCATAGTGTGGCTAAAAAAAATAAGGCGCTTACTCTGAAACAGGTTGTATATGTTTGAAATCAGAATTAAAAGCTTTTTCAGTTGGATCAAGTCAGTTTTTATTCCTATTTTATTTTCATTTTTTTTTATTACCTACTATACATGCAATGCTTTAGAATTTTTTAAGTAATATAAAAAAATCGAAACAAACTGTATGCTTCAAAAGAGTACGAAAACCTGTAAGTTAGTTACGAAATGTGGATACTTGACCTCATCTTTAAATAAACCAGAAAAAAACTTGGGTCCTGTTTAAAAAAAAAATGATATGTCCTAATATGGTAGATGTCGGGTTGTTTCTAAGATATTAATTATAAACAAAGTAAAATATCTGTGCATTCCTGTAGTGTAAATAATTATTTTATTATTAAAAGCTCCATGTGGGGTTTAAAAAGTAGAGGTATTCTATTTAAAAAAAAGTTTTGTTATTTCCAGAGAAACTGAGAGTGGTAGAAGGAAACTGTCCATTTAGTGTGATAGCTCTCCATTAATACTGCACCTTGAAAAACCGTTTCTTATCCATAAATATTTAATATTATGGAGTGATAAAATATGATTTATAATGAAGAATAAGTAAAAATACTTTGGCTAAGTAGAATTAAGAATACAGTAAATTCAGATTGTGGCCTTGAGACTGAATGGTATTGATAACCGTAATTCTTTGTTCACTTCAACTATTTTTGTGTATTTTTACATAAACCAGAAATTCAATTTTCAAAAACACTACATTCAAACTATGTGACTTTCAGTGATTAGAATAGTGCTTGATGATGCAAACGATTGATGACAGTGATAGGAATATTTTAATGGCTCTGTTGAGAGATTTTTGTATTTAAAAAGTAGAATAGAAGTTCTTGTTTTAATTAATTCGCATGGTTATTATTATGTTTAAAAGATGGATCCTCCCAAATTATAGTTAAACACTTTCAATTTCAAAGATCTTTAAAAGCCTTGACAAATGTGTTGCAATTTAGTGGATATACTGTATCCTTTACCGAATTTAAACTAATATATTTGTTACTTTTGAACTGTAATTTTTGAATGCATGTATAGTAGTGAAAGCTACATATATTGCAAAGTCAAAGTTTATGGTGAATTTACAGTTACATATAATACGCTACATTTCAATCATTAAGTAGACATTTTGAAGATAATCATTTGCTACAGCTTTGCACACATTTTAACTTTGCAGATGAGGAGCAGACATGCAAAAGTTGATATATCCACTTTTATTAATTTGTAGGGAATTTCTAAAAAGTTCTATAGTAAAAACCCTCTAAAAATTTTAGATGAATTTATTGAGCTTTGAATATCTGCTCCACAGTTGCTGTTATTATTGCGTTATGGTGCATTTTAACTAATGATGTTGTAGAGTAGATGCGGCATGCGTACGCTGTTGTGAAGCTATTTAGGGATACCAACTATACCAAATATAATGCACACTACTAATTTTCTTTGAAAAATTGTAGCACATATTTGCTAAACAATGTGCTATTTTAATAACAAAGTTTTTTCACAAAATTATGAATTTAATCTTAATACGAATAAAAGTATTTATAATCCTGGTTGGTGACATGGCGCACTAGTTGTATTGAGGTTTGGCATCACATTTGATTTTAACCAACTTATAGATTATTCTTATTTATTAAATTAAAACCATTTGCTGTATTTTTAGGGGAATCAAAAGTCGGACATCTAACTGACTTCATGTTGGAGAAAGTCATGTGAATGTTCATGGATAGAAGACAATCACTTCAAGGAAATTTCACAGAGAAATAATTATGTAAGTAAAATAAACTAATCTCTCTCTCTCTAAGTCTTCAGTCTCTTGGCTGGTTTGACGCATGTTTCCAATCTCGTGTTCCCTCAGATTTTTTCTTCATAGTTACAAGCACCCACGTCATCCATAATTTGTTTAATACATATATCGATTGCGTGGACGTTCCCTAACATATACATAACTACAGCGAATTAAGGTATTATACAAGAACTCTTTCATGTGTACAAGAAACAGTTAAAGTTTTGCAATTTTTATTTTAAAATAAAATATAATTACAACTATTAATTAACATTCAATTCCCAAAAACATTGGCCATGGTCATTGCAAAGTCGTCAACTTTAAGAGGTTTGAAAAGTACAAAATAAAGAAATATTTACATAAGAGACACACAAAAACATTCTACATTTTGTTTTGTGGGTTGGGGCGGTATATGTTACAATGCAAACAATCTAATTTATACGATTTCCTACTTGGTTACATTCGATGACTTGATGTTCATGGCAGCAGAATCCATTGGGTGAGCTTAGTCCTGTGTATGACCAGTTCTTGGCACCACAAATGCGATAGTGGATGAATATCTGTTAAGAAAAAATCATTAAATCAGACACTAAAATATCGAAGATTTAAAAGGCTATTTAAAATAAATACATATTAAATAACTAAAAACTATTATTAAATCTGTTGTTAATCTTATTAATATTGTATTTACTTATTAATCATTATGAATTTTAATGAAGTAAGGTAAGAAACAATTAACATAATAATTTAACTATCTTACAATCAGCTGATTGTAGTGACCAAGAGAAGCACAAAATACACGGGGAGCAAATTCCTCTGCTGCTTTGGAAAGATCGAAACATATATGAAGGCACATGTTTTGTCCAGCATAGTCACAGCTTACACTTGCAGGAGACTGGCTTAGGATGGGAATGTCGTGTTCGGTTACATAGATGTCTTTAAACAGGCCACACTCACATCTTCTTCCTGTGAAAACAGAATCACAATAGAAATTTTATGAAAAAGTTTATTGAAAGAAGCAATCAAATAACATGCACTGAAATTATTATATTACCCATGGGAGGTTCTAGTGGTGGTTTGTTAGCTGAATTTTCCTCAACTGGGTTTATTCCAAGCTGAAGCGTGCTGTTGCTACCATGAAGTTGAACATCAAGAGGGGTTGAGTTAATTATATTCGGCAAAGGTGTGGTTGTATTTGTTTCTTCATGGGCCATGCTAAACGAAATGCATTTTGTAACATAAAATGAACAAGAAATGTTTAAAAAAATTATAAATACTAAATTAAATAAAACTCACACAAACAAATGTACTCCCACAAGGATACAGCAGAGCAGTATAGTAGTCTTCATTGTTAATATTCAAATCAACACAAACAGCAGATTTAAGATGCACTTAATGTAAAACCATACACTGTTTGCTTTTTATACCTCTTACCTAGGAAAAGTGGGGGTGTGAATAAGCCAAATATCAGTAAACTCATTTGTAAAAAATGGCCGTGTGCCTTAGATGAGTAATACTTCTAAAATTCTACATTGTAAACTATAGACTTCCAATTAGGTTTTAAACCAGTTTTAATTTGGTCACTGATGATTAATTCACTGTTTAACTGTGTGTTTCAAAATATTCTGTTGTTGTACTCGTAGCAAGGTATTTAATCAAAGCATTTCCATTATGCTTCATGGAGTAACGCTTTATGACTCAAAATGCATCAACACAGGTTGCTAAAACGGCTAACATGCACGTACAATTATTATAAATCAGCATTAGTGAAAATTACTGATGATTTTTTTTATTATATCAATGATGTTTTAAAAGTAAAAAATATAAAACCAACCATTTTCATTAATATGAGTGTTTGCACAAAGATTTCTATACAGAGAGAGTTAAAAGTATGGAGACACAGATTTGCTGTCGTTAATATTTATTTTACAAGAAAATGTTCAATACAAAAGTTTTTTATGAAGTTTTTATCTACATATTGATATACACGAAAAATGTTGTTATTCAATTGTTTTTGAGTTATGACTTTACGCGATATTTTTTTAAATGGCAACCCTTTAATGTTATACTACTATTCGATAATGTTTTCCTCTTTATAATGGTATAAAAATTTGTTGGGTGTGCATAACATTTCTTCGAGAAAATGCCGGTTAAAGTTAAAGTATTTACAATTAATTAACTTCCCGATTTGTAAACGATACAGCCATGATAAACAGAAGTGAAGCGATAAACAAAGGCAATATCACTAAGGCTGAATTTGTTTGTTTACGACACATTTTTCAATTTTTTGCAATTTATTGCTGTTGGCATTAGCAATAGCGAATTAAAATGAACGTGAAAGAATTGAAGTACTTATGATGCTGGGTTATCGAGATAGATGTAGAAGTTTACAAGATATTTGTAATTTATTTAATGATACGCATCCAAATAGAAATCCAATTTCTAAATCTGTTGTTGGTAAAACTTTACAACGTTTTTAACAAACGGGTAGCGTTAAAAATTTACCAAAGAGTGGTAGACCTAGAACATCGACAAGTGATGATAAAAAACTGGATGTTTTATTGGCTGTATCTGAAGATCCCCATTTATCAAGCAGGCAATTAGCGGTCAATCTCAATATTTCACAGTTTTCGGTCGTTTCAATTTTAAAAAAGTGAAAAGTATAAACCTTATAAAGTACACCTTGTACATGAGTTGATGGAGGATGATTTTGATAGGAGACCCCAATTTTGTGAGGAAATGTCAAATATTTGCAATAATAATGAAAATTTTGTCAACAACATTATTTTCTCTGACGAAGCTACGTTTTGTAATGGTGAAATAAAAAGACATAACTGCAGATACTGGAAAATCCTAATTGGGTTTTGGAACACCATACGCAGTATCTTCAAAAGGTTAATGTTTGGGCGGACTTTCTAGAGGGTCACATTATCGGTCCCTTTTTCATCGATGGCAATTTAATTTCGGCTCTGTATTTGCAGTTATTACAAAACCAAATTATACCTGCTTGTGCTACTCTTTATCCCCATGAAAACAATGGACACCTCCCCAATAACACCATCTGGTTCCAGCAAGATAGCACCCCACCACATTATGGTGCAGATGTTCGTCGACATCTGAATAATGTGTTTCCAAACAGATGGATTGGGAGACGAGGAAACATTGAGTGGCCAGACCGTTCGCCGGATTTAAGCCCTTTAGATTTTTTTTCTTTGGAGATACGTAAAAAACAAAGTTTATAAAGGTAGGCCCAAAAACATAGAAGATTTAAGAATCTGAATTACCAGAGCATGGAACAAATTCCCCGTGAATTCTTAGAAAATTCTCTTCGGGGTTTTGTAAATCGATTGGGTCTTTGTCAAATTAAAATGGAGGACAGTTTGAACATTTAATTTACTAGAATTAAGTGTTTGTTCGTATTTATTTATGCCTTAGTTGTTTTTGTTAATGTTTTTGTAGTTTGTAACATCATTGTATTTTTTGTCTTTGTTTAATTTAGTTATTAATTTCTTTCTAACAATAAGATTTTGAGCCACAACTTTATTGCAAATAATTTTTCATAAAATAAAAATATTAAACTCTCTTGCCTTTGTTTATCGCTTCGCTTTTGATTATCATGGCTGTATCGTTTACGAATCGGGAAGTTAATTAATTGTAAATACTTTAACTTTAACCGGCATTTTCTCGAAGAAATTTTATGCAAACCCAAAACATTTTTATACCATTATAAAGAGAAAAAAATTCTCTATCGAATAGTAGTATAACATTAATAGGTTGCCATTTAAAAAAATATAGCGTAAACAAAAACAATTAAATAACAAAATTTTTCGTGTATATCAATATGTAGACAAAAATTTCATAAAAAACTTTTGTATTGAAGCTTTTCTTATAAAATGAATATTAACGACAGCAAATCGGTGTCTCCATACTTTTAACTCTCTCTGTATAATTATTTGACCTATACAGGGTGAATCCTTAATGGCGGAAAATATTTACATCACGCGATTCTGCATCAAAAATTGAGCAAAAAATTCTACAAGCGTTTTGCTCGAAACGTTTAGTTTTTGAAGAATTCTTGATTAAAGTTTTGTAAACAAAGCAACACTGTGGTCAGTTCAGTCCTACTGAGCTGTGTGTTAAGTCGCCTGCGATTCACATAGCAACGCACTTGATTTAATATGGAACCTAAGGAGATTGTATACAGGCCTCCTACCTTCTTCATGGTAATATTCTAATTTTAATGTGCTGCTTGCATTTTTGAATTAACAGTACACAACTAGTAAGGAAATATCGACTACGTTCTAAGTTTTTTATTTTGTAAATTACAGAGATTGCTCAAAGTGGCTACCCCCAACTTCTATGCATTTCATACACCTACGTATTATGCTCCCTTCTAGATTTTGAAGCATATTGTTTTGTTGAATCATTATAACTGCTTCATTTATTCGTTGCTGAAATTGCTCTCAAGTATCAATTTCCACTGCATACACAAATGCCTTTAATATTCCTCACAAGAAAAAATCAAGACAGCTTAAATCTGGGCTTCTTGCTGGCCAAGGTAATGGACTGCCACGACCAATCCATCGTTCTGGAAATTCATGATTTAACCATTTTCGTGTGTGTGCTGGTTCCCCGTCCATTTGAAAAAACATATTTCTTTTTACTGTAATGGTACATCATCTAATAGATCCCTAAAATCGGTATCTAAGAATTCAACAAAATTATTCGCGTTTAGGCAATCAAGCAAAATGTGTGGTCCTATAAGCCTATTACCAATTTGTTTGGTACAGTGCATGGGGGTTTTCATAGGTCCATTGGTGCCTGTTATGGATATTAGATATTCCATTTGTGGTAAACGTAGCTTCATCAGTCCACAAGATATGTCCAATAAAACCACAATCCCTTTGGTGCTCACGAAGTAACCATCTGCAGAATCTGACTCTTTGAACTGTTCTTTGGCTAACATCAAACATTCTGGCAATGGATCGGATACTTTATTCTTCTTCATTTTCGACTACATTTAAGATATTTACTTCAAGCAGTGGTAACAATACTCGATGAGAAGGCCTCTGTCAGCTACTGAAGTGGGTGCAGTTCTTCTAGCTTCTCGCATTAGTTGATCCAATCGTAGAATAACATTACTATTTGGATGCCTTCTGATTGGATACCGTTCGGCATACAAATTAGCAGCAGCATTAAAATTGCTACGACATTCCCCTAAAATCAAATACATGTCTGCATACGCCACAAAACTGTACTCCATGATGCTAATTTGACAAATCGAATACAAATACACTAAAATCAAACTAAACTGAAGGTAACACTAAGATAATGAATGCAAAAAGGATTAATCGCTGCGTTTTGATCAGCAAATTGTCACAGAAATGTCATTAAAAGTCAAATTACTTAAAATAAAAAACTACATCAAAACCTACGTTTGTTTTAAAATGTGAAATTTGTATTGCACGTTGTTGCAACATTTTTGGAAAACCCAAGCATTGCAGAATCTTAAACTTCGGATAGAAGTTCTGAGTAAACCAAGGGTATGATGACTACAATTACAGATTGGTGATTCCTTTTGTTGATTAAACTAAAGTTAAAAATCATCATTTCATAAAAATATTGCACGATAAGGAACCCGGAATCCAACTTAAGACTGCCAATAACTCCTCATCTATGAGGTTAACAGCAAATTTTTTTACGACTTTATCGCTCCATTTTTGATCCAGAATCAGATGGTATGTCTATTATCCGCCATTTAAGATTCTCCCTGTATAGTGATTCTCCTGGTTCGTTAAGTTTCCATTACATTTAAATATTGAGTTTGGACACAAATTTATTATTCCCATTAATTATTGGTTTACTGTTTAGTTTTTCTATCTTAATTCAGGGTCATTCCATATCAAGTCAACTTATTTTTGAACCTTCACATCACAATTTTAATAAAATGAATGGATAAGTGTTAGTATATGGAGACATGTGAAAGTACAAATTTTGGGGCTGGAAATATTAAGGGCTTCGAAGTTATAGGCTGTCAAATGTGCTTTCATTTGATATATAACTTGCCCAATTTTGTTTGTTATATTTATACAAAATATTTGATCAGAAACGTTTTTGCAATTTGTCAAAAATCGATGTAATTAATTTGGATAAAAAAAATTTGTGTTTGTCACTATAACCCTTCATAATTGTGGAAAGTTTTGTCGTGGGATCTTAATGGGAACATAGTCAAAAAATATTTTCCATCGGCGGCTCTACTGATATTGCCAATCTTGCTTGAAACAAAAGAAAATCGCAGTTTTTTATGCTGGAAACACAATCTGACTTTGAAAATTGGCTCCTAGAATAAATAATTTAGTAATTTGACATAATTTTAGTTATCACAAAAAAGAACTACCTTCAAATATGTACACACACAACGAAAACAATTGTTTAGGCATACTTGCATTAATAATAAATAGAAAAATAACTATTTCTAGAGATTCATATAATAATTAAGATAACAGAAACTAGTATTTACGAATATTTAACATCTAACATTTAGTCATTAACATAAAGACACACATATTTACAGCAATGGGTAACATAAGTAGAACAATTATTTATCAATATTTACAACGATTTCGTCTTCTAAAAATTAAAATAATTTGGATTTCATTCGCGTTCTGGAATGTGGAATAAAGCAGTGGGACTTCTGCATACCTTTTATTTGTACTGCTCTATTAAATCGTTTCTATAATAGGATTTTTTTTTCTTCATATTCTGTGTTAGTAATATTTAAAAAGTGAACATTTCTAAGGTTTTTTGGCATCATTTGAACAATTGTTTTGGAGTGGTAATTTGGTTTTCATACGCTCTTTGAAGACTTGTTCCATCCAAAACATCGTATACATTTTTTTCATATGCTATCATCTAAATTCTTGTTCATAAAGACATATATTAAAAAAATGTTATTAATTTTTACACTGGGCTGCTGATCTGTCCGTGAAGTAACAATGTTCTTTTAATTGAGTATAAGAGAGTTTTGTGAAAGACACCAAATAAGATATTTTTAGAATAAACGTATAGTCACAGTGTCAATGTTTCAAATATTTCTATAAAAACCAAAACTTACATGTTCTAACTTTTCTTTGTTTTTGAAATACGCACCTAACTATTGGGTGTAAAGCAGCCGAATTATGTTTTCTTTTGTTTATTTGGAATTTAGTTACGCCCCAGACAGCAACTGTTTTCACTGTGTTCATATTGAGATCTTAGAATAAAAGTTTCTACATTTCTAATTAATTAGTTGATATTGTTATTATAAATATTCGTAAATTCTAGTTTCTGTTAGCTTAATTATTATATATAAACCTTTAGAAATAGTGATTTTTCTTTTTATTATTAATGTATGTATGCCTGAACAGTTGTTTTCGTTTATTTTAGTTGTGTGTGTAAATATTTGTAGGTAGTTCTTTTTGTGATGACTAAAATTATGCCAAATTACTAAATTATTAATTGTAAGAGCCAATTTTCAAAGTCAGATTGTGTTTCCAGCATAACAAACTACGATTTTCTTTTGTTTCAAGCAAGATTGGCAATATCAGTAGAGCCGCCGGTGGGAAATATTTTTTTTCACTATGTTCCCATTGAGATCCAACGATAAAACTTTCCACAATTATGAAGGGTAACACACAATTTTTTTTATCCAAATTAATTTCACCGATTTTCGACAAATTGCGAAAACGTTTCTGATCAAATATTTTGTGAATATAACAAACAAAATTGGGCAAGTTATGTATCAAATGAAAGCACATATCATATAGTTTAAAATAATGTATGTATCATCATTTAAACAATTATTGCATAATATGTACATTTATTTAAAGTAAAAACACGTTTATGGGGGAAAAATGCTCGAAATTTGACCCGTAATAGGAGGTTTCACTGTACTAACACTTATCCGTTAATTTTATTAAAATCGGTGATGTGAATGTTCAAAAATAAGTTGACTTGATATGGAGTGACCCTCACAACAGTATTACTATTTTTTCAGACTGAATGGTTTGAAATTCAGTTGTTTTATTTAAGAGAGAAAATCGTATACAGGGTGATTTAATTATCATTCAACATTCAAAATTTCCATTGGAATCTCTCAATTCACAGATATTTTTCCAGAATTTCCAGTATTTCAAATAGTTTTTCGTGAGTAAGTAAATGAGAAGGTGTCAAAGTAGTTTATAAATGATCGCCTCTTCCAATAACTGTATTTTAATAAGGAAGTGTTTTTGCATAAAGTAAGCTGCTCTCTGTCTGTCCTGATTTAACACAGGGGTATTATATACTTGAGTCTTTTGCTTTTTGTTTAAAATTTCCATTGTGCATTTTTGATTTTCAAAAAATACGTGAATGTTAGTATTTTAAGATGCCTTCTCAGGTCAATTTCGTGGTTCTATTTCTCTGTTTAAATTATTATTTTTACATTTTGGGAAAGTAAAATATATAATTAGTAATCTAAATCATATAAAAACGACTTAACTATTTAAAAACATTTGGAAAAATTAATGTGTAAATCGACAATTTCCATTAAGTCTTTACAAATTTCTTCAAGAACGACGTTCGTACAACCTCTTCAACAATATATGAGTAGAAAAATATTAAATTTCAAGTGGTAATAAATATTCTGGAAATAACTGTATTTCAGCTATGAAAATCTTATGAAAATTGTTTGTTTATTACGTAGTTCATTAAATGATTGTACTCAAACTAATAAGGTTAGTATTTTGTAGTTTTATGTATACTATGTAGCCCCAGGGAATGCAGAAAAGCAGTTTAATACATTAACACCTGGGATTAATTAGTAAATAACAACTAAAATTATAATATGCGAAAAAGTTTTCAAGACCCACTTTCAGCTCAGTTGTAAATAAATATCTGCTATTGTGTTTTGATTTCATTTTATTTCGTCCTAAAGACCACACATCATCCAATTACTGTGGAAGTTTTTACATATATGATTATTAATAACATCCACACATTTAATGTTTTAAAATTGTACTAACTTATTAATTTAATATCAATTATCTTCTGAGCAGTGAATAACAGTACCATTCTTACAACAAATTTTGTCAGATGATGTCAGACCTGTGTAAATCCACTTATTGCTGGCTGTACATAAAACCCGGCTATGGATTGAAGCCTGCAATGAGTTAAATGTATTAGGCTAATATGACATGAGACAGAATTTTGTACAGTGTTTTTACAAAATGTTGTGTCGTCTCATATAGAATTCTACACATTTGTGCTCTAAAATCTACAGAATTATGTTGAGAATTGGCGTTGTATTGATGTGCAAATGAGTGATTGTAAAGGGCAGGGAGATAAATGTTTTACCAAGTGTTTACGCTGCCACGCCGACGCTAACCATACTCTCACTTAATATAACTTATAAACACCAAAAAGTACCCAAAAACACAAAAAAATAATACAATATAAGACGCCAATAATTTAACAAGATTCTTGATTATGTAAATAACTATTGTGAAACTGTGATAGAATTCTACATTATCTACAGTTGCATGATTATTTAGACAGTTTTCTCATAGATGTCACGGTAATTTTGACTTATTTGCGCATGCTCCAGACAAAATTTCTCATAAAATTCTGGTTTGTGCCATAAATGGTTAGTAGAATGTTGTATAAAATTTTGTGTCAAAATTTTTTACAATCATATTGAACAGAATTTTAAAAATGTGAACGACTGTTGTTACTGAATTATTGTGATGTTTATCTATTTTTACATTGCTGAAGGTTAAAGAATATTTTGCAAACAGTTTTAGTAAATATTAATATTTATTTTTTTGGGCTTTATATATGGTCCTGTATTTTTGATTTGAATTTGAATAAATCTTGTTACAAGCCTCACAAGATCTGGTAATGTATATTTCAAAAAATTCTTTGGAACCATCTCGTGTATCTATAAATTAATATTTCTTCTAATTTTTCACTATTTGCAAATTAATATCCCTAATCTACATAAATCATAATAACCGTTTTTCAGTTGATTTAATTACGCTAAAATTTGGTAACAGTATTTTTTAAATATAAGTTAATGTCCTGAAATTTAAAATATGTATCATATTGTTAGATTTACATCGCAAACCCTGTATTATTTTCAAACTGATAATAAAAACAATTATAGATCAAAGGGGCTTGGATATTTGAAAATTATTATTACATCAGGTCCTAAGATTAAATTTGATTGGAAAACAATATATACAAGATTATGTTAATTGTTTCTTACTGCGCACATGTGGGTAGTGCGACTAGATTTTAATTTATAAATATTATTTTCTTTTGTAAATAGGTATAGAACTGTAAAAATAAAATAAACTCTTAAGTATGTAACTTTGTAAATTTGTATATTGAATTTTTTAAATTTTATGGTAAGGTTGTAGCTGGGTTATTAAAAAATGATTACATACAAACTACAAAAATGGTTGAATGTTAGTTGTATTTATTTTTGAAGGTTAGATTAATCCTTGTACTTGATATAGAAATTGCTTTAATCAAAGTAACTCACTTATTTTCTTACATTGCCTTTCATTAGTTTTACATTAATATAAAAAGCTGTTTCGAAATGAAGATTTGTAGATATTTCCATACCTTAACATGAAAAACTGTAACAGTTCTTACATAGACACCATTCAGAACAAAAAAAAAAGAAACAAGCTTTAAATTTGCTAGACTTACATTCAAATCCTTGCAATCTCCAAGAATAGTACAAATTATTATGGGTCCATGCTTCTTAGCAGCTTTGGCAAGAATTGAACAGAGTGCAATGCAGTCTTCCTCGCCATCAAACTTACAGTCTACATAATTTGGTATTTGAACTAGAATTGGAGAATCGCTTTTGGCTGGAAATGCACTGCTAAATACTGCACATTCGCAATCCATGACTGTGTATATAAGAGAACTGTTATTCAGAGCTATTAAATATCAAAATAAATAACAATAATTTCTTACTTGGGGGGTCAGTTGTTGTTTCAGGATTGGGTGGTTCAGTAGACGTAACGTCTGCATCTGAAGCTTCTTTATCATCATTCCCTTCAGCCACATGATCATATTCAGGGAATCGCACCACACTACAACAATATTGAAGGGTTATTTAAAAGAATTTTCATTACCAAAATACTTTTATTTGTAGGCATACAGAAATTGTACAAGCATAAAACATATCAACTAGGCTTTTCTGACAAACATCAAAGTAAAAAGCTTAAATTACTTACATTTTTCCAGCAATTTGTAGAAAAATGAGGAAAACCAGTATGATAAGCTTCATGGTAGCTGTTTGAGTGACTAATTACAATTATGTAATATGAATAGCTGCTAACAGATACAGATTTAACTTACAAATAATAATAATAATGCGTGTGCACTGTAAACTTATGTGTGATTGGAGGAGTGAAATATATATTTTATTTGAAGTGCAGACTTCCAAGAAAATTTGAAAAGAATTGTATTTCATACTCTTACAAAATGCTGCTAATTGTAGACTACGAGTCGTGCAACATTTAGTTTAGAGCCATTTATTTTTTATACAGTGTGCCCTACAATAAGTATGCCAAGAGAAAAATCTATTTTTTTTTAATTTTTAGAAAAATTTCCTTAAACTTACATTGCACCATAAATAGGGACCGAATTAGAAAACAAGGCTCTCAGTTTCCCAAATCAATAAACCATAATGAATTTTATTAAATTTAAACTTCTTGGTTACACTTTGCATTGCATGTCTGGTGTCTCATAAGCCACATAATTTATTTGAAGTGGAAGTGTTTGTATTTTTCTGTAGTTTGGGGGCCCACCTTAACCTGTAGGTCTGTGGCAATTCAAATGCAAAATACAGTTATAAGAGAGAAGATCTCCAATAATATTCACAGAAAATGAGTCCTTATTTCAGCATCTTACAGTTTATTCACTAATCGTATGAACTGTTAAAAGGAGGGTTTGTAAGCAGCATTAAAAATACACAACATGCTTTGTTGGGGGTTTTTATTGCAGTTAGGATAAATACGGATTCCTTTTATACAAATAAACTGTAAAAACTAATATAATATATATAGTAAAAAATTCTTGTATAAGAAATACAACATATCAAAGGGTTAAGGATTGGCCGATTAAGTTAATCGTGATTTACTGTTTTGCTTTGAGGCAATAAATCTGTGTAGAAATGGCTTAACTATAAGCTGCTGCTGGTACTTGATATTAGTTAAGTTTGTGGCTTAATAAATGTTTGAGGTATTAAAAAAATATTTTTTATTTTACTTTTATCAAGGCTTATAACTGATTCATAATGTTCTTGAAGCTATTGAGATGCTATAGTTGAATCATCAGCAAAGATGGCCCTCAGTGTTCTGTGAGTGCTTGGTTGCTGCTGTATACATAAGGTATATATAATTTGGGTCCCAACGCTGCCCTCAGGAACACCAGAATTGCATTGGTGTATAATTGTGACCAGAGGGCTGGGGTGACTCAGTGGTAAGACAACCAGGCTTTGGATGTAATAGTCCAAAACGCTTCCTGGTTCAAATCACTCCAGGGGCATTAGAGGAGTAACAAGACCATAAACAAAAACATTCACACACCAGGCAAGTCAAGCACGGTTTCGCACCAACACGGTGACCCCCTGTTATGCATAGCACAAACTAGCTTAGCTTTGCCTCACACCGCCTCGACACTGCGCAAGCAGTACAAACGAGGATTATGATTATGAATGGTTGAATAAATGTGACCACCATTGCTTTCACCTGGAAAAATCTGTTTCTAAGGTACAACTTAAGTAAGTACATGATAGATATATGGTGGCAATATGTTTTTGTTCTTATAAGGAATTTCATGAGAAATTCTATCTGACATGCGCAAATAAGTCAAAATTACGTTGACATCTGTGAGAAAACTGTCAAAATAATCATGTGACTGTGGATAATATACATAGAATACTATCAAGGTTTCATAATAATTGTTTACTGTTGTTTACATATCCATGAATATTGTTTATTTGTTGGCGTCTTGTATTCTATTATTTTTCTGTGTTTTTGGGTACTTTTTTGGTGTTTATAAGTTATATTAAGTGTGGACAGCGTTAGTGTTGGCACGGCAGCCTAAATATCTAGTAAAACATTTACATACCTATCTGCCCTCTGTTACCGTTGACGTACACTAAAAATTGTGCATCGGGTCGCCGCCAATTCTGAACATTCTACAAATTATAGAGCTTGAATCTACAGAATTTTGTACAACATTTTTGCACTTTAACGCACAGAATTCTGTATGACACGGTATAGAATCTTGTAAAAACACTTTGTACAAAATTCTGTGTCGTGTCTTTGGTTGATTTGAAAGAGGGAAATCGAGGAAGCCGTTTTCCAAGCATCTCTTTTCACTAAAGCAATCATTGGCCCATTGTACACCCTAACTAAGAATCTTGCCTATCTGGGGAAATTTCAACTCCAGTAGTGATTTTTAAGGTGTCACACATCTAAGTGGCACGGGACCTACGACTTTACTTTTTATCCGACGGAAGGCGCACTTTCAAATTTTTCTTCGCTAGAAAAATTTCACCGACCTCGGCCAGGTTCGACCCCGCGTCCCTTGGATCTAGAGGCAAATGCGCTAACTACTAGACCACCGAGGCCGGCAATGTATCGTGTCATACTAGCCTAAAGCAGTCGAACATGTCAAACTTTATTAAAAGCTTGCATTGCGTCTAAGTAGGATCTTTTTTGTTCTAGATCAGTGTTTCTCAACCTATGGGTCGCCCCAAAAGTGGTTCGTCTAACTATATGCTATGAGTCGCGAAGCATTTTTAAAGAAAATCTCTTTCTTATGGAAAAATGTCATAACCCGTTCGGATGATTGTGAGACTCGTACGACTATTACCGGCGACGTGCGAAGTACGCCCGATGACTGTACAATAGTGGAACTAAAAGTTTAGGTCAGATTGCTTTCAAAAGGAAAGGAATGTAACATTTTTTAAGAGATACCCTTTTGTCACATTGTTTTCTTCTTCTTTCTTTATCAATTCTTTTTTTACTTTATGGTGTCGAAATTGCCATTCATACATTCGGGATTAATTGAAGGTGATGGACCCCTTTGGACTTGCATCACGCTCCTCCCGCTCCCCTCAACTACATTCATTCTCACCATTTTCACTATTTGTGTTAATTGTATGAATGATGTTGTGTGTGGCCTTGTTACTTCTCCTGGTCAGCCAATGCTTAGGAGAAGCGCCGTTAATTGTAACGCATGGTTACCGAGCTCGATACCGACCTTAGGAATTACAGAAAAATTTCTGCCTATCCCAAGGTTCGAACCGAAGACTTCGCATTGTGAGCCTAGCCCTCTTCGCACTGGGCTACTCGGCATTCTTTCATATTGTTTTATTATTATTAATTAAACTACTAATTGCTTATCTCTGACATATTCGGTAAATAAACGAGTTAAATACACCAATGCAGGAAAAAAATCAAACATTACTTGGTACGATAGAAAAACTGGTAATATTTAAACATAAATAAAAATTTGGAAGAACAAATTATTGAAAGAAAGATTCGCATTTTTTCGTTCTTAAATTAATTTCTGGAAGAAACAAATTCGTCCTTGATTCAAATTATAGAGATATTGGCATTGACATTCCAGAAAATTTGTCCAAATACAAATTGGTACAAAATCCATTCAATTTTAAAGTAAAAAATTTTTCGCACGAATTCACAAAATGGTAGCAATTTGCAAAATATTTATCAAAACAAAGAAGAATCACTACCTACGTTTTGGATAAAGATACTACAAGAAAAGCCAATAGTAGGCACAGAAGCTTTGAATGTACTTCTGCCATTTGCTATGACTATCTTTGCGAAGCTAGTTTTTCTGCATTAACAACAATCAAATATTGGAACTGTTTGCAACCTGAAGGATCCATTCTTTAACTGCTGCTCTCACTGTCCACTTAGTTAGACCGACAACAGGTTCAGGTCCTGTGACTTTTAAGATGCTTCTTGACAATTAAAATACCACGATTCGAGAAGCTTTTGCAATTAACTCAACATCAAGGAGCACATTGAAAATTTGTTGTATTTTTTATTGTATTACAAGGTTTTTTATCACAATACATTTTTTCCTGCAAACTATTATTATTTTTTGTAAAAATTTTCTTATATTATACATGAATAAACACAAAAAGAACTAAACTTTTTCAGTGGGCCGGGAGATCTTATGTAGTGAAAAATTTGGGTAAGACTTAAAAAGATTGAGTAGCACGGCTCTAGATCCTTACTTATTTGATCTGTTACGTATTGAATCTATTTAGTTATAGCATGAAATTCTCAAAAATCTTAAATATCAGGGTGTTTCCAAATAAGTGCGAAAGTTTTTAGGGGGTGATTACTTGACGAAAATTAAAGGGGGTCTTTCATGTAAACAAAAGCTCTTAGGCCTGTCCTTGAAAAGTTACACGCTTCCAAAAATGAGAAAAAAAATTAGTTTTTTTGCTTTGGTGAAATTATTGAAGAGTTAAAGAAATGACATTTTGTGGGCGTCTTCTACCAATAAAAACGCTACCTATGAATTTTTTTAATTTTGTTGTGATCTTTTAAAAGGGTGAAACATGCAACCCCTATTCCATTTTTTACCAGAACTTTTTAACAAAATACAATTTCTTGATTTAAAAATATTTGCTGAAAAGAATGATTTAGTGCTAAACTTTTTTAACTCTTGTGTTGTTTCCGTAAAAGCAATAGTTTCTTAATAAAAAAATAAAATACAACTTCGTGCATGAACGGATCTTCTGCAAATGGAATCGAAAAAATCTAGTAGGTGGCTGTCAAGTCGCTTTGATTTTTATGTGGTAGCTGAAAGTTCAATGTGCCTTTTAAATCTTCAATATGAATAATTACACTAACGCTGAAATGGCCGATATGCATTTTATTGTGGTAGTGCCAATGGAAATTCTTTGCAAGCTAGACGGCTCTATGCAGAGATGCATCCTCAGCGCGTGATACCTCATCACATAATTTTTGCACGTCTTCACCAACGTCTCTGTGAAAGAGGGACTTTTCAAAAATGAAAAACTGATTGTGGTCGTCCACGAGTAATAAGAACGGTGGCACTGGAAAAAGAGGTTCTTAATATGATTGAAGATCGTCCGGAATTAAGTACAAGGCAAATTGCTGAAACACTAAATGTTTGCAATAAACTAATCTGGAAAATTTTAAAGGATCACCAATTGTATCTTTACCACTTTCAACGAGTCCAGGCACTTTTGCCGCGAGGTTTTCCCCATCGAGTACACTTTTGTCAATGGAGTTTTCAAATGATTACCCAAAATGCTCAATGTTTAGAATAGTATATTAAAACATGAGTTACAGAAGGCAACATATTCAAGCACGAATCCGAAATTCGGACACGAGCCGCGTAGCGGCGAGTGTCCGAACGGAAGAGTGCTTGAATGGCCTTCTGTAACGAGTTTTTTATAATATTTTCTCTGTTTCGGCTTCCATTTACATTATTTATTTAAATTTTTTTATAAAAATAGTTGACAATGTCTAGGAAACTTTTGGTAGAATATAGTTAGGTTGGCAGCAATTATTTGTGTTTGTCAGTTGTGGGAATTCGACGGTTCAAAGTTTATTTAATACGAAATCGACATTATAGTTTAATGCAAAATATATCAATTTAAATTCCGCAAACCGCGATAATACTCAAATCTATTAAAGTCTTTCACCAGGGAATATACACTTAATGTCAGACCGCAGGCACACCAATCGCTGACAACAAAATGTCACTAAAAATCGTTTAACCCTTCACAACACGCACCATATTTTATAACACGAGCGCACGCACCGGTCTGAGAGACCACTTTGTTTAAATAAATGACGTATGTGACTTTATTACCATGAGGGTGGAGAAAACTATTAAGCGGTTTATAATTGAGTACTACTCCAATGTACAACGTAAAAAAATTGACAACTAACTTTTATTTGGATATTTTATATTTAGTATCAATTCAATAACAGAAAACGTTAAAAGAGAGAAAATAAAAACAAATAATCATATACATGCAAAATAAACTTAATAGTGGTAATGTAGTAAAGCTAATGTTATCAAGTTGGACGAATGTGTTCTAAACACATGTATTTCTTACAAACGGAACAGAAGTACTTTGTTTTTCTATTTTTCTTGTGGTCACTAAAATAGCATCTTTCTTTTTGCCCATCAATTCTAGGTTCTAGATCTGATTCACCGTGTATTCCACGGTAAAGCATTTGAAGACGCTGGATTTCCTTTTCGTAATTACCCATTCTAAAAAAATAATAATCTGCAATTGACAAGTGCTGAATGCTGCTTCAATAATATAAAATAGATAAAGAAATAAATAAACGAATAGTAATGCACGCAAATTGCTGATATAGTGGCTAATTCTTACCTTTTGTAGAAAATTTTCGGTTACGAAAAGAGCAACATGAGCACACGCACCGGTCTTACAGACCGTAATATTATGCAAAAATTTAGCGCTTATTTACTTTAAGTAGAACTCTTGCACAACTGAAGAGGATCATTCCACCGAAAGGTACTGTAAGGTACAGCAGCACCACCCACAGGAGTACCGCAATATTACAAAAATTTATAGTTGATGGTCCCTGAGACCGGGTGCGTGTTCTGGAGGGTTAAGAATGGACTCCATTCTAGTCTTAAAAGTAGTGCGAGAATAATGTCATTCTAGTGCCGAAACAGAGAAAACGTATTATTCACTGACGAGTCCAACTTTTCAAGGCAAGGGATTACAAATTTTCATAACAACCATCTATGGGCCGAAGATAACCCACATGCAATTCAAGAAGGTCGGTACCAATATGAATTTTCACTTAACGAGTGGGTCGGAATTATTGGCGAAAATGTTATTGGACCCTATTTTCTACCGTTGAGGCTAAATGGTGCATCCTAACAAATTTTCTCCAGGAGCAGCTTCCCATTTTACTTGAAAAGGTTCCACTAGCTATTCGACCACGAATGTGGTGGACCATTGAATGTGTAAATGATTTAAGGAATCACATCATTGCAGGCTGCGAGACAATCCAAAACACACCCGGAATATTTCAACGTTTGCGCCAATCTATGAGACGAAGACTTGATTCCTGTCTAATGGTTGGAGGTGGTCATTTCGAGCAGTTTTTATAACTCTGTTCCGTTTAATCTTGTTGTCTTTTTCTTTGTTGTAATACACATAATTTTGTTTTGTTTGTATTTTTAATTTGATATTCTATTAAAACAAAACATGGTACTGGTACATGCCTACATTAAAAGTTAAAACAAGCGGAATAATTTTAAAATTGAGGTCATAATTTGTGCAAACAAAACGTGACAGCCACCTACTAGATTTTTACGATTCCATTTGCAGAAGATCCGTTCATGCACGATGTATTTTATTTTTTTATTAAGAAACTATTGCTTTTACGGAAACAGCACAAGAGTTAAAAAAGTTTAGCACCAAATCATTCTTTTCAACAGATATTTTTAAATCAAGAAATTTTATTTTGTTAAAAAGTTCTGGTAAAAAATGGAATAGGGGTTGCATGTTTCACCCCTTTAAAAGATCACAACAAAATTAAAAAAAAAATTCATAGGTAGCGTTTTTATTGGTAGAACACGCCCACAAAATGCCATTTCTTTAACTCTTCAGCAATTTCACAAAAGCAAAAAAAAAATTTTTTTTTTCATTTTTGGAAGCGTGTAACTGTTCAAGGACAGGTCTAAGAGCTTTTGTTTACATGAAAGACCCCCTTTAATTTTCGACAAGGAATCACCCCCTAAACACTTTCGCACTTATTTGGAAACACCCTGTATGTGTAAATAATTGCCTTACAAACAAATTCAGATGGTAGTGAAAGATTCGCAGCCATTTCGCTCTTGTTAGTTACCTATTTAACAAGAAATAAAGTTGCATATTATTGTTCGGTTTCAAACAGGTAATTTTACCACCATTGTCACTGTTTTTTTTTTTAGATAACTGCGAATTCAAAAAATATCACAAAGTAAAACTAGCGTGTTTTGTAAACGCCTGTATTTTAAATTGTTAAGTAAATGCTGTTTCAGTTTCCAAAAACGATATGTTTGTAGTTTTAAAATATAGTATAACCTCTCTATAGTGGACACTCGTGGGACCAGCAGAAGTGTCCACTATGGAGGGTGGAGGGGTGTCTATACTAGAAGGGATTTCTTTATTCTTTTTTTTTTACAATAATAACACAAATTATGTATGTATGTAATAGAATTTATTAATATTTATATACAACCTGTTTCTATAATAGTTAATCAACGTTTGAGAGCATATAAATCAAGAAAAATAAAGACGAAAAT
>JABXWE010009467.1:0-20081 GCA_014611495.1 Limonius californicus | reverse complement strand
TATTGGCTAATTGGTTTTCCAAAAATTTTGAAAAATCGTTAAAGCTAGCTTGACTGACCCTGTTTTAAGCTTGAAAATAAAAAACTTCCGTTATTTGAAAACTTTCATATCGGCAAAAAGGATAGTAGTAACAATGATATAATGTTTGTAATAAACAATTCTTATTCTATTAAGTAATTCAACACAAATCTACTTGTGTGGAAGTCCAGAAAAGTAGTCCTATGCACTTCGACCACAAAACGTTTTCAAGCATTGCAGATTTGCAAATTTCTCTTTTGATAGTTTAGTCAACCCTGTATAATCAGAATTATTAAAAAGTTATAGAATTGACTTACTTCATATTTACCCTGATATTTAGGATCGGGAAGAAAAAATTCGTTTTCCCTTAATTTGGTCAAGCCTCCTCGACTTTTTGTCCTTTACCACTCCGGTAGCCCAGAATCCATTATAAGTGGTCCTATACGTCATTAGCCCCGGATATTCCTTCACTATTTGAAGCTGCTTGATTGGACGTGTCGGGTATGGACATTTATTTTTGTAATGCGAATTTAAATGCTGAGTCCATTGACGAAATATGTACTGATTCCTTTCAGCAATTTGTATCACATTAAATGGGGATGATTTAGCTCTTGCACCACTGATTAACAAATAATTCGTTTGGTGTCTCAAATCTAGCCTTATGGTTGAGACTGGCCATATTTTTGTCGGTCTCCATATAAAAATAGCCCCTTATTGAAAAAGTGACCTTTACGTAATCCAGACGCTTTTGCTCGTGAACAACATGATGCAGAAAGCCGAACAAAGTAAAATTCTTATTTTACCCGGGGCACGAATCACTAAAAATATGTAAGTTGCGTACTTCGGGATCTAAATGATTATAGAGGAAATAATTCAATAGGGATGAGACTTCATCGCTTCCCTTTTTGCCTATATTTTCTGGATAAACGTAGAAGTAACTTTCTCCTGTAGAAAGAACATATACATTAAACAGTTACATGGACAGTTGCCTATTATAGTAAACATCATTTGTGGTAATATTTGGCACAGGCAAATTCTTTCCATAGTCCAAGCGAATTGATTCTCTTCTAACATCCTTACGGCAGATAATCTTGGAATTTCGCTTTCTTGAATAAAATACTTGTGCTTTAAGTTTGTGTAATTTATTTGCTGTACGCAATTTTTGTATTTCAGCTTCTAAAGGTCGTCTTTTATTTTCTTCATTTGCCTTGTTCGCGATATCTTTTTCTAGATATTTTACTGTTGCTAGGTAAGTGTCACAGATGCTACATGTGTCAGTTCTCGGATATCCGAACGATATATTGAAGTTTGTTGTAAAAATCTTTCTTTAAGATTCGTATGACACCACATAATTTGGGTGAAGTACTCGAAGCTTCAGACACATCTTCTTCACGTTTAGTTCTTCGGGAAAGTAAGTCTTCTTAGAGTCTTTCATACTATAATGCCTAGAACGTCCTTTAAATGATATTATTTGGTTTTTGATTATCTCAGTTGCTGCTATTGGTAGTTTTTTGGGCGGTTTTTGTGATTTTCTCTTTTGTCTTTTGGAGCACTGCTGCTCTCCTTCAGTGATTTTACAAGGTATTCGATTGCTTTTGTAATACCGTGCAAGGCAATAAATTCTTGGCGACAAACATTCATTTGAGTGATGGCTTCAATATTAGAATACCTTACCTTGTAAAGAAATGCACAGCCTCTAAGAGATGCGTCATCCTCATCTTTTCTAGGGCGTCTTTGCTGTACTGGTACAACACTCATTAGACCACATAGGTACAAGTTTTGCGCGTTGGTAGAAGATAAATTATTAAAATCCTTTAAGGGTTGTATTTAGTAAGGCCGTCTTGCACCATGAAACCGTGAAACGCTAACTGAGATATCTCGCTGCACAGCGGGATGATTAGAAAACTAAGTTAAGGTCCATTTAGAGCAATCTGTTCTCCAACGGGCTAAATCACGAAAAGCGTTTTTTTCTTCATAAATGTGGATGATATCGCGTTACACATAAAACACGAATTTTAATTGACAGGGCCAGTGCAATTCATCTTTATGAGTTTTTATTCTTTTGCCCCGTTAAATGAAAGTATTTTATTGACCTACATGCATCGACCTATTTTTACGTTCCCCGCAGTGACGAATTAATCCAGTTAGCGATTTAAAAATGTTCTGTTAATTTTGCTAAAATTCGCAGCAAATATAGGCAACACCTTAACCAGGGACTAGTCCCGGCAACCACCCGTTGTTAAACAACAAGCGGATTACTGATAAAGAGAATAAGAGGATTATACCTTTCAATAACCTACAGGTAGAAAGTTACAAACGCATTTATTTATCAAAATTAAACCAATACATAATAATACACCAAGTGCGGTTCTCAAAATAACAATTTTTTACATTTAATTACAGATGATATAATTTCTTCTAAACCAAGAATCTGAAAATTTAAAACAACAAAAGGGGTAAGACAAGGGGGAGTTCTGAGCCCCCTTTTATTTATTACGTATATGAACAAAATAATAAAGAAATCAAGTGATAAAAGTGTGAAAATAAATGCTGGCTACTATAAGATGAATCCAATAGGAATAAGTGAATGTGTGTTTGCAGATGATATCGTTATAATGGCTAATAATGAAAAAAACCTGCAGTTTAATGTAGATATATGGTGTAAAGAACTACAAGAGCAAGGTATGAAAATTAATACAAACAAGACGAAATCCATAGTAATAACAAATGACGCAGAACGAACAGTAAATATTCAGATTAATAACAACATAGTGGAACAAGTTGAGAACATTAAATATTTGGGAGCAGTCATAGACACTAAAGGAAAGTTTGAAGAAGAAATTAACAATAGAATAACGGCGGCATCAAAGCTATTTCATAGCATTAAAAGAGGCTTTATTAATAAAAAAGAAGTGAGTAAAAAAACTAAGATGACGGTGTATAAAACAGTATACTTACCAACGCTGTTATATGGCAGCAAGACATGGGTACTGACTGAAAAGCTGCATAAGAAAATACAAGTGGCAGAGATGAAGTATCTGAGAAGGGCTGCAAACGTGACAATTATGGATAAAATAAGAAACGATGCGATTAGAAATGGACTGGAAGTGGAAAGTGCTAGGAAATATGTAGAAATAAGTCAACTGCGATGGTGGGGGCACCTAAAACAAATGGATGAAAATAGGCAAGTAAGCAAGGTATGGGGAGCCAAGAAAACTGGACGGAGAAGGAGAGGCAGGCCTCGCAATACATGGGATAATGAAGTCGGAAAACTAATAAATAACAGAGGGGTAACATGGAAGCAAGCCGAGACTTTAGCAAGAGACAGGAATAAATGGAGAAAAATGGTGAAGGAAGATAAATGGATAGTGTAAAATTTAAGGAATAATTTAAACCTCTACACTTAACAGTAGATGAGGAGTGGATTATATATATATATAATAATTTCTTCTACGTACATCAATTTAAAAATGTCTGTCGAATAGGTAGCTGTCGTGATTGTCTTGAATCCAAAATTTCGGGTAACAATGCTGTATTATAAAATTGTTCAAGTTTCGGAAGCATTTTTTGCTCCCAAAACAAAGTATCAATTTTTATTATTTCCACTACAATATCACTAGGAGTCCAAATAACAAAATAGCAAATATCTTTTTTCGTAATATTTAATTGCCCTTGGATTTGGTACATGTAGCTGTCATTTTGTTTTAATTTTAATTCGCCATCCTCTACTTCACAAAATTTAATTTTATTGTTTAAAACTGCTTCCATTGGAGTGGACATTCTTGCACTGTACGGACATTTGATTTCTACAATCGCATTTTCACCCACCACGCCGTCTGGAGATGCTGCCAAAAAGGGACGGACTTCATCCACGAATAAACCGCAAGGATTAACCTCCATATTCATTACCCTTTGAAAATCTTCTATGGCCCGATGTTCATTTTCTTTCCCATATTTTGTAGCAGCGCTCCCTGTAATTTTCTGTTTAGCTTCTGCTGGAATTTTTGCCGAACAATTCAAACGCTTGCAGTTATATTCCTCGCCCATTTCGTGACTCTGCAAGCATTAATTTCTTGCTTACATCCTTCAATCTTCCATATTATATCAGCCTCTTTTTCGTTGTTCTTATCACCACGTCACTTGAATCATTACTTTCACTGTTACTTACACCTTCCACATTCAGTAATCACCTCTAGATACTATTTTTTATTCAATATTTAATTGCAATAACACCACCTAATTTACGCCAAGGCACGCAAAACACACATCAAGAATGATAAACGGAAATGAACCAGTTGACAAATCACGCCTCATTTATGACTTAACCGGTTTTCCCCGGTACCGCACGGACCGCATGTTCTTCCCCTGTATGGGTATTCTTAAGTAATTTATTTCATGAGACCTGACATGTTTTCCTCCTGAATCGGTAGGAGCCTAAAAGAAGCCCATAACGTACAATACAGTGGCGCACCCTTTGTAGTTTTTGACAAAAATTGACTTAGCCTGTTTATCCCGTGCACCCTTCATTTGGAACTAATTGGATTGGAAGAGGTGTTGTGTCACTCCACTAGAATTTCCTCTTTGAGATACAATTGAAGAAATAGTATACCCAACTCCCGATAGAACATAAGCCTTACTTACAAAACAGAATAACCGAGACGTATACAACAATTATACTTGACACGCTTGCTCACATCCGAAGTTTTTAAAACGAATTAGAAAATCTGTGGATCGAAATGAGGGGCATTTTAAACATTTACTGAATTGCTATTCATTTCTTGTTGTTTTCTACCTGTTTAGTGTTAACTACGGTATGGTTGCACAAATAGGTACTTTTTTTGTTAAATACTACAGTAATATAATTTTTTTTTGTCGTCAATCTTTCTATTGTTTACTCGCAGACTTTCACTGTTGCTGGTTTTCCGCTAGTGGTTCTAATTCAGTGTAATTTTGACATATTTAACTACCTTTCGATTGTACTTTCTCCTAGGCCTTTTTCTCGCACTTTTTCCTTCTATTCTTCTTCCTAGTATGGTTCTTAATATTCCTTCGTGTTATATGATGTGTCCCACTTCTCTGTCTCGTCATTTCTGTATTTGCAGCCGTAGGCTTCTTTCTACTTGCATCCTTCGTAACACTTCCTCATTTTCTTTATGTCCATACATTTTATTTTTAATATCCTTCTGTAACACCACATTGCTAATGCTTCTAGCTTGCGTTTTTCATTTTTTTCCACGGTCCATACATATTTCGCATCCATACAGGGCTGTACTTCTGGCATATGTTTTCATTAGATGAATTCTTCTTTCCACTTTAATGCTGTTTGATATTAGCAGATGTTTCACTTTGTTGAAGGCTTTTGAATATACTTAATATTAGTAAAACTATTAATTGCTCCAGTAAGAGGTCAACTACACAGAAAGCAGTTATGATCAACATCTACATTATATAAAAAATTCAATAAACTCTGCTGTGATACATTTATATTGGGTAGCGTGAAACACCTTCAAGGGGGCACAGCTTAGCTTCTCCGCTCTGTATAATAAATTTATAACATAAAATTGCGTAAATCTACATCATATAGGAATAATTACACACTTCGAAGTAAAGTAAAAGTAGATACCTTTATTAAATTTCAAGCATAGTTCTTCCTTGCGCAATAATCCTAAAAAAACGTCAAGGAATTACAAACAACGTTTATTTTGAATTCTAATAAAAAATACTTGTGAGATACAGAACATCTAACACATTACATTACACTATGAAACTACAATTTATGAGAAAGAACATCATTATTATTATTACTATCATTCGGATGGCCATGTTGGAGCCTGGTAACCTAACGACTACCAAACCAACGTAGTGGTAGCCGGGAAGAGTGGCCGTCGCCGTTGTTTACCCATTCTGGGCCTAAAATCCTTAACTTTGACTGCTGTTTGACTGGCACCAGCAGTAATTGACTATGCGACCGAGAATTTATGCGAAGATCGACGATGATCAGGCTTGACATCTACTATAGTTTCCTTACTTAATGGTATACAATAGCAAAGCTTTAGGATTTTACGAGTACAACAAATATACACTTCTTAAGATTTTACCGCGTTTGATTTTTAAATAACTTAAAGTTTATAGCATTTGAATGATCAGTTTTTGAGCAAACCGGTAGTAAATTCGAAATCTTCAAGTAATCAGAGCGATCTTACATTTGAAGCTAAAGGGTTTGGGAATACGTGTTATATTTCTATTGAAATGCGCTAGACTATTACATTCTGATATTTTAAAAATTCGTTTTCCTGAAAAAATTTTATATTGTTAGTAATGCTTTTCCCTGAAAGTTTTTATTCAACAAATAATTATGTTTTCTTTATACTTATTATAGAGGTGGACTGTTAAAAATTTAGCAGTGCAGGCGCAATGACAGACGAGTGTTGAAATTAATAATATGGAAACATGAAACAAAGAAAAGCACCTACCAAATCTGTTATTATGTTATGTTCATTTGAATTTGCCACTTCATTTGAATTAAACTCTTATTTTAATTGCCGCTTCATAGGAATCAAAATTCTATTTTAATTGCCGTTCTTATGATGATTATAGTTTTCGTTATTTCTTTTAAGATGAGTTATGGAGGCCACTTTCGCAAAGCCTTTGAAAAGTTCCCTTTGTAGGCTGGATTTGCCGTTTAAAAACAATTTTCGGAAATGTTTACTCTCAGAAGTCGCACGTGTTATTCCTTCCAGAACAATTGCATCATATTTCTCTATGTGGTGTAATCTGTTTGGGGAATCCATGTTCGCGTTGCGTTTAGTTCTTCAATCGGTCTTCCACCTTGGCGACTCCGGTCACCCGATTCAATCTACGGGAGCCGTAAATATAATTAAGTGAAATTGTGTCAGCCTTCCACCTTCGCAAGACTCCGGTCGCCCATGTCATCTACGGGGGCCGTAAAGAAACAAAGTAGGCGCTAATCTTTGGGCCCAGGCGGACGCATTATGAAGATCGGGTTCTCTTCGCGGCTCTTCTGCTAAACTGAGTTTTATCGTAACGTATTTTGCTTTGGTCAAATAGAACCTCGACCAAGTCGGGTTTAAATAAAAATTAGCAGAGTGTTAAGCTTTGGTGCATGGCCAATTAACTGTAATCGTCCTTTCGATCTTTATCGGATATAAGCGATTTAAAAACCCGCGAAGTTGTGCTACTTGGAGCTGTTGTTTCAACCGTATGAACCCCTTTGGGAAGCAATCTAATCCCCAGGGGTGTACCAACAATTAATTTGTCCCAAAGTCTCCCGACGAACGTCGCCTACCTTCTTCCCGGACCTGAAAATATCCCAGACTGTACCTGTATCTGGAAAACTACCCCGAAATTGTGCCTGCCTCACTTTCTACTCCATTCACCGAAAATCAAGGTAAAGGACCTAGTTTTCTTGTGTTGTGAGAAAAACCTTTTATGCGTTAACTTGCAAAATTGTAAGTGATTGAACCTTTTTTCTAATGCGACAACAGACGACCTTCAGTCGTCGATTGTCATTTCTTTTTGTTTGCTGTTAGTTGTAAAAAGAAATTACACACTGTATTATTCTTGTAAACTCATACGCCACTAGGCACGTAGATTTGTTGAAAGAATTTAAAAACCGTAAGCCATGGGCGGCGAACTCCCCATTAATCGAACGTTGCTTTTAACCGATTGTTGTATTGAGTAAAATATTACTACTTGCTGTCATATTTTTTTGTACCGTCATCTACTCTCAAAAGGTTTGGCCCGTAGCAACTACTATTAAATACTGTAGTAGAAATCAGCGGGGGTTTCATCCCCATCATTTGCTTGATGGGAAGTTTGTCGATAATCCTTGGATGAAATAATTAACCATTTAATGTGTGAGGATTGTTAACCTCCACATCATTGTCCATTATACAGGGTCCGGCAGAAAAACCTCCCACATGTGCTGCGCCACTGTGGGCGAATCAACGAAGAGAGAGGGATCTTGGTGTGTGCTATTAGTAGTGGGCACCCTGCCGTTTTAGTTCGTAAAACCATATTGGGGGGTTACAAACTTCAGGGCCACCAGGGTTCAGCCTTAAAAAAAACCGCCTGGTAGACCAAGAAGTGCCCGGACATTAGAATATACCCAAGCTGTAAGAGAATCAGTTTTAAGATCTCCCAGACATTCAGCTGTAAACATGATTCTGCTTTGCATTTGTCAGAACGGACTATGAGGAGAATTCTTCCTTAAGTTTTTGTTCCAGAAAGTAGGGATTCATGTCGATATACCTATCGACTTGTTAACACTGCCACACAAATGGAAGTGAACTTAGTCACTTGTTATCAAAACAGTATTTTCTGGGACGTTTAGAAGGATATCATTACAACATGATCTGCGGTTTTCCAAGTCTCGTTCACTGAGTTCCTACACGACCATCATTTTGTACGGGCGAAATTTAAGGTCTGCGTGTAGAATTTTTCTCACAGTCTGTTTTGACAAATGCAAAGCGGAAGCATGTTTACAGCTGAATGTCTAAGAGATTTTAAAACTAATTCACTTACAGCTTGGATATGTTCTAACGTCTGGGCTCTTCTTGGTGTACCAGGCGGTTTCCCACAATGTGGGAAGTTTTTCTGCGTGATGTAACGTGTGATTTCTGACGCGAGGTGTATATTTCGTATTCAAATAATTTTGTTCTCATTTTGGATTAATGCGCATCGATCGCACATTTCGATTTCGGTTTTGAAGTCCGCCGTCAACTGGTTTAACAGAACGCTTTCCATTCTCGACAAGTGCACACTTGAATTTTTATTTAAGGTCGTTACGACCCGGAAGTTTTCCAATTTTGTGGATTTTCAAGTTATAAGGGAAGGTTTAAACGCGGTTGTGCATTAGTAAACTGTTCCCAAGGAGTAATCCTAATTTTTGTGCATTGTAGAGAGTTTTCGTTCTGCCAATTAACATCTTTTGGCGGTTAACCAGTATCCGAAAGAGTGGCATCTTATGACATTAAACAAAAGGATAGCTGGAAGAGGGGAAAAACATCCAGAACCTGATCGAATTTATAACGACGTGGGAAATTCAGCGAGCCGATAGTTTCCAGGCAAGGAATCTCAGCCCAGGGGTGCGTATAGCGAGTACTTCGGATAAAGATAACCTACGTTCAAGGTTTGTGAGTCTACTTTTATTTTACCTGCGTTGGGTGGATAAGCCCATGGAATTTCCAGTACCATCAAGACGAATATCTACAACTTATTTAATTGCGTAGTAATATTTAGATTTAAATATTAGAACACTCGATAGCAATTTTTGTAATTAGTTAAATATTTTATTTGGAAACGAATTGGTTCACATTTAAATCACTTTTGTATTTTGAAAACTTGTTAAATGGTCTGCAGGTTACGAGGAAAATTTCTGATTTAAGTATTCAATTTAAAAAGGGAGAATTTTGCGTATATCCGTCCTTGTCCGTACGCCTATACCAGTTAATTGGGGTAATTAAACTAGGTATTACATATACGAGGCCTCGAGATATAGTATGCTAGTCGGTATCCGGTAATTGATTGATATTGTGTTAGAAGTGGATTATTACTTCTTAGTTTAATAGGGAGTTACGCATTATTGTTTTCCTAGAATTTTGGGTTCAGTGCTGCGTAAACTTTTCAAATCAGAGAAAATAACGTACTGTGGTCCGTTCATTATTATTTATTCATAAATGTGATTGTATATACATACAGATATATAATTGGGGTGTATTCTTGATTTTTGGTTATGATGTTGATAATTCATATCGATACTTTTATTTGTATTGATCAATGAAATTGGTTGTTTGATCATTATATATTGGGATTTCTGTCAAAAATTGTGTTTTATTCTGTCTTGGAGAGTAAGTGTAAGATTTTAAAGCAAGGTAAGTTCACATCCAGGAAGATTCCTGTTTATCCAAAGTTATCTTCGAAGGGAAAATGGTTTTTTTTAAACAGGTGGCGCCTAGGCTTACCTAGACCTTGTTTAGGATTTCGTTTTTTGATAATTTGTGTGAGAAATTATTTTTGTTATCGCCGTCATACAACTAGGCGTCACAGGGACCCTGTATAATTACTTCCGTTTCAATACCATTTCAATACCTGAAAACGAGTTACACTGCTACACTCTGGAAAGAGTCAATAGGGGAGGAATACCATCCGTCTGTGCCACGCGTGAGAATTGCCTACGATGTATATATTACAAGATTTTGGGGCCTATGGCACCATCTGAAGGGCCAATGGGGGGGGAATACCATCCACCTGTATCTTAGTGATACCCGTGAGAATTACCTAGCACGTTTATGTAACACGGGATTTTGGGGTCTAGGTCCCCAGTTTGCAATTCTCATAAAACACCGTGACTATATACCGTACAAGCGTTTAGTATCACCTGGCAAATTCCGAGAGTATTGGCTGTAACTACACTTGTATAACACGAACAGTGTGATCATTATTCACATTTTTTCTATTGTATCAGAATAACATTCTGAACATCTATTACACAATTGCTAGTGTACTAGATTCGCTATAATTAACTAACTAAATTACATTCATAAACATACAAGCATGGTACACCAATGATATGGAAAACCTGTTCTGCGTCATTTGTTCGCCACCACCAGCTCGCCACAGTTTGCTCGCCACCAATTGCTCGCTTGCCGATTGCTGAGAAAGATGCTCGCCAAAACGGTTGCTCGCCAGAAAAACTAGTATATATTAGACACCTTTGTTTTTAAAACAATTTAATACATCTGATTCATAATGGAAATCTTCTTTATTTTCAGATACCAAAGTTTAGGGAGAGTATTACTTTTTTAAATATATTTTGATATTCTAAGGAAATATTTGTTTATACACCAAAATTCCAAAATAGTTATTTTACAAATGTGTACCTACGCGTGTGTGTGCTCGTGAATATCATGAAAACGGCTGGTCTTATTTTACAATCTAAACTCTAGATGTTTATTAAAGAAGTATCAAATTCAAAAAACTTTTGATCAAACCATAAGTGGAATGTTATGTTCCTTTAGAAATTCGCATCTATGATGCTGAAGCCAATTCGGGTGATTTTTTCTAAACTCTCTAACTTAAAAATTAAGAATGATACGATATTTTTAATTACTTAATTCTAAATTATAATCAGTAGTGTAGATAACTGTTTATTACAATTTTTGGATACTTCAAATGCTGTTCCTATAGCAATAATGCAACTATATCGAAGTGTTTAGACAAACTGCTAGTTAATTGTATTAGTAACAAAAAACAAAAACAAAAATTGTAACCCATACGAATTGAAATGGAAGAACAGGCAACCCTGCTTCGACTATTAATATTTCTCAGAGGAATGTAAGATTTTGGGAATTATCAACTGCATATACTAAATGCCTATAGATAATATTTTATTATATGAAGAAATTGCTTGTCGAGCATATGTCTGGTGAACAATCGCCGTAGCGAGCAAATTGCTGTCAAGCAAAGAGATCCGCAAGCAAACGGCAGGAAAGCAAACGGTAGCGAGCAAATGATGGCGAGCAAACGGTGGCGAGCAAGTGAGATACCTACAAAACCTATCTCCCCGTTCCCATACATGCGTTTCATTGATCCGCCCTCTTACTTAAACCACCTGCCTTTTTCGAGGTCAAATTGTTATTCGAAATTCTCAACGATTAGCTTAGCTTACATTTATTTATTTAAACCACCAAAATATAACACATTCTGTGTCTAAATTAAATTTATACACCAAACACTATATATAAATTCACTACAATCTATCAAATAATTACGCGAATCACATTTACATAAACGCACACACACTCTCACATACACATATCATAAATAGAAGATACAGACTAAAATTTTTTTAAAACGACGTTTTTCGATTTCAGAAACTTCAAAGTACAAATTATTCTCTATTATTATTCTAATCATTAAATTTACTAGCACGAATATTCAACAAAGGTTTTTCTTGATACAACATTTAACCTTGGTAAAATAACATTCTGATTCAATTTCGGTTTTAATCCTTTCTCCCCTTGAGCGAATCCACATCGCCCTCAATTAGACAACAATTCAATATCAAACAAACCATCCTTAACTCTGTGTAGTCTGTAGGCGCATTATGTAACGTTGAGATCTTCGTCAGTCGGCGGTAATGTAAATACTAAAGCGACACATTCACAACGCAAGTTGTACAATTTTACCTTCCACCTTTCGTGTAAGACGTAATATACAATGTGGTTTCAGCACTTACCAGAACAGCGGTGTTACATCCGGATTACATCAACACAATCACCCGACGTTTGTAAACAACACTACTCGTAAATGGCGATTAACGCGGTAGCTATCCTTATGTTTATCTGTACATAAGCAATTTAAGGTAACTTTTGGAAAATGGCAGACACTATTGTAAAATATT
Source organism: Limonius californicus (assembly GCA_014611495.1). Lineage (NCBI taxonomy): Eukaryota > Metazoa > Arthropoda > Insecta > Coleoptera > Elateridae > Limonius > Limonius californicus. Next base: position 7,639 of record JABXWE010009467.1, on the reverse strand, counting down.
TCGATTTGATCGTTAACTGAACCATATCGCGACACTTTAGAAAATGATATTTGTATACATGTGGCGATGTTATGGACCATAACATGCTCATCGAATACAAAGTACTGTTGGAAATGATCATATTGTGTATCCATTGTTATTGACTTCTATATCATAATGCTCCGAGGTGGTTACAGAAATAGCTTATTTCCGATTTCATACAAATGAATAAAAATGAAATCATTTCGCCTATTTTAAAATAATGGATTTCTTCCAGGCTTTCTGAATTTACGAATTCATTTCGACGAGCTATTCGTGTATGCTTTCAAGTACTTCACTCTGAAAGAACTGGAGCATTCTCAAAATGAATCAATAAAGCCATGTAAAAAGAGCTCTAGTTTCAATTTTGAGAGCAACGAACGTGCTGGTTATTAAGACGTGGCCATTTATTTCAACGTCAGCGTTACTTCAAGTTTATTATAATTCCATTGCTTAATACTGTTCCCTCGAACATATTTGTTTTAAGGATGTTCGGGTATAAGCGAAAGGAGGAAAATTCTGTAAATCTAAGAATCCAATTTCCACGTTTGTCTCATTTGCCAGAGCCGTGCTGCGTGCTCCGCCGCTAATGCAATGTATTAGGGTATTCTCTTCTATTACCCTTGTAAGTGTGGATCTACGCCAATCCGCGGTACCGAATTTAACTTCCGTGCTTCGTGCTACTGGGATTGTTCACCGAAGCGGGAAAATTTAATGCATTAATTTGAGTTGCGGTTATGGCACTTATCGAAACTGGAATTTCTCCTAAAACAGGTACAATATTAAATTAGACTTTCTTTAATTGGAAGGCAATTGCTAATACAACCCCATCTGCTCTGTTAGATTAGTTGACGTCATTGGTGGTTCGAGACACGCAATTACGGAATATACATTTTTAACAGAAGCGCTATACGATGTGCCATCTTATTTCCCACTGACGCATGCATTGTGCGGAATACTCGAAAGTTCTTTCATTTCTGTTTTACATCACCCAAAACAAACACCTATATTTTTCGCTCTGTCTTTCTCGAGACTTATAAGCATCTACCTGGAAAGTACACTACAGCATATCTAAAAGCCAATGCGTATAGTGTACGGTAAAATAAATTAATTACAACATAGCTATACTTATGTTAGTAGGTCAAGTTTCGAATTGCTACAGATGTTGCGATAATAATGTAAAATTTTAGTATTTGTGTATAACATGTGCCAGCAGTGGTAACTTGTATGATTAGCGCTTTGTTTAAACTTGCATAAGCATTGTTATTAATTTATCTTAGATGCATTATTTTAAAAGAGTTGTAAATATTTCGCTTTGATTTTATATATATATACAGGGTGTTTATTAAACATCCGGCAAAAATTCAAGGGATTATTCCCTGGACTATTCTAAGAATATTCTGCCCTTCGATGATTTTTGAAAAGCCGCTTTGTTTCGAAAATACAGGACGAAAAAATCTACAAAAACTGTTGAAAATGACTACCTCCAACTACGATGCAAGAATCCAATCTTCTCCTCATTGACTGCCGAACTCTTTCAAAAACACCAGGGTCATTTCTTATTGAGTTACACCCAGCAATTATACCATTTCTTAAATCTTCCACATTTTCCACTGGAGTAGAATAAACTAATGAGTTTAGATGGCCCCATAGGAAATAATACAGGGGTATAAGTCCGGAGATCGAGCAGGCCATACGTGAGGTCCACCTCGACCAATCCAGCGATCTCCGTGTATGTTACTGTTAAAAACTCACGAGCAACCTCACTCAAATGCGCTGATGCACCATCGTGCACATACCACATTGCATTTCTTGTTGCCAATGGTACATCCTCCAGAAACTCAGGTAGAATCTGTTCCAAAAAGTTGCGATACACCTCGCCGGTAACTCTTCCTGGTAGAAATACCGGTCCAATTAGCCAGTCAGCCACAATTCCAACCCAAACGTTCAACGAGACCTGATGTTGAAAACGATCTTCAAGTACCTCATATGGATTTTCTTCAGCCCACACATGGTTATTGTGAAAATTCCTGATTGCATTTCTTGAGAAAATCGCTCCATCGGTAAAAAGAGTCAGCGTCAGTAGTTGAGGGATTTGAACCAATGTGTGCAAAAGCCATTGACAGAATGCAATACATGGAGGAAAATCAACAGGAAGAAGTGGCTGAACGCGTTGTATGTGGTACAACAAATTGGCCCTAACAATTTTCCAAACAGTCCCATTACTTACATTCGAAGTATTTGCAATTTTGCCTGCGAGTACCTGGATCTTCCTCTATCATGTCACGTTATACGTACATATGTTCGAAAGATATTACAGCAGTTCCACCCAAACATTTACTGCAGGAAATGGCGGAAAGCAACTCAGTTGTATTTTCGGGCGAAGATACCTTTCACTTGCATGGTTTTGTCAACAGACGCAAGTGTAGGTACTGGTATGATATTAATCCGCATTGGAAAGAGTTCATATCAAAGTTCATATCCAGCGACCTCAGAACATCAACGTATGGGCAGGTATCCTTCGTCACAATATTATTATAATACTGGACCATTTTTTATTGAAGGGAACCTTACTTCCGCGAAGTATCTTCAACTGTGTAAGAAAATCTTATTCCTCAAATTATTGAACTTTTTCCAAATATGATCCCTAATGTAATTCACGAAAAACATTTGGTTTTAGCAGGATGGTGCGCCTCTCCACTATGGACTAGCAGTACGTAATTATGTAGAAATTTTTCCTCGACGTGAGAATGGAAGAAGAGGAACCGTGGAGTGGCCCGCCTTATCTCCGGATTCGTGGCCTTTGGACTTTTATTATAAAGTTATTTGAAAAGTCGCGTGTATGTAAATAGAATAGAAATTTAGAAGAATTGATAAACCGCATTCGTTCTGAAATAACTGCTATTCATTACAACTGGTTACATAATTCCTTAAAAAATTTCAGGCATCTAATTCACTATTGTAAAATACACGTGCAACAGTTTCACCAACTACCTACTTTCTTAAACAGTTATTTCAGTTTAATTCTTATCATTTCATTTTACTGATACTTTTCTGTTTATTTCTGACGTTCTGTCATATCCTATGGTTTCTAGATTTAATATGCACAATAAATATGTCGGCTAAACATACGGAAAAATTTTTCATATTTTGATCTTGTGAGTGAACATTCCGTAGAGAATGATGTTATATACAGGACGAGGCACAACAAACCTGAATTCCCGAAACTGCTGGTTTCTCGGTCCTCCTACGAGAACCTGTATTCAGCTGTAACCTGGAGCTGGGTGCTTATTAATTTCGACTTACCCTGTATACTACTAGGGTAGATTTCCTTCCTTTAAGCGTTTCTCGTGAATCACCCCTACTCCTCTAAGCTAAGCCGAAGGCACTTCCATCTGTCCTGCTGCTGTCCGACGAAAAAGCTCGTTTGGCCCGTAACAAAATAAGCATACAATAATTATTTTACAAATTATTGACCTTTTAAATTCTGCAGATAATAAAACATTCACGAAGGTGCACAGACAGAAAGAGAGAAAGGGCGCGGGTAAATATATTTAGATAAATAAAATATATTAAATATAGAATATAAATATAGAAACTTCTAAATAGGATTTACGCTTCTAGCCGGCAAAACGAACCTAGAATGAATGTTGAATGAGTTCTATTGAAAACCAGCTCTGACTCGGTAACACACAGAATTATTTGGAAAAACAAGAGGTTCCCATTACTCAATCGCCTAAGTGAAAGATGTATAGCAGCTCCCTCTTCTCTTCAGCTTACGCTTACGTTTAAGATCTAGCAAGGCAGTTTTTGCTCGGGAATGAATCAAGAGACTGCGGAATCTGCTTTAAATGAGACAGTAATTGTTTCTCAGGCATTTACCCTTCAGTAAATGGGGTAGCCACGAGATATTATGTGAAAACTTGGAACTACCACTTGAAATTAATAAAATGGGTTAAGTGAACACTCGCCGTCTACTCTCCTAAACGCTTGTTTCTAAAGTTCAGGAAACCTGTTTGCGCCCCAGTTTGCTAAATCATAATCAGATGAGTTAAATTATAGTTTCAAAAATATGAATCCTAATATAAATAGAAGGGATCAACGCAAATATAAAAAGCATACAAACATAAAGAGTAGTGTTACAGCCAAAACGTAAGGCAATCTTATTCTACGACCCTCCGTTACCCGACCAAACAAAACATTTCTCTTTAGCCTATCCTGCTTTTACCATACTGTTAAAGATTCTCTGTTTGTTTCCATAACAAAAAATATAAAATAAAAATTATGTTAATAATAATAATAAAAATACAGTACTAAAACCTTCGGGATATACAAAAAAGAACACCGCTAATGTAAAATAAACTTGAGAACAGGGAAATTTTACGTATAGTAATTTCAAAGCAAATTTCAATATCTCTAGGGTATCCTTAACACATTTTTAATATTGTATAATAATTTTCTGATCATAAGAAATGTAAAAAAACAACGTTATAGAACCATGATTTAAAATAAAGTAGCTTCTAGAAGTCCTTGATCTATGTATCTCAAGGACATGTAGTAAGTTCTAAAGGACCACCATAGTGTTTTGGGCATACATGTTATTCATGGTAACCAAAAATTATGTTCCGCACAGGAATGTCAAGAGCCAGATGAAATTATGCTGTCACTTAAATTCTCTAATTTGTCTGCATTTCAGTCTGCACTTAAAATAAACAATTGATTGATTTCTATGATACTGTATTTTGCATCATTGTCCCATAACTTTTTTTCTGTACATACAAATTCCTTCTGATCTGATAATCAATATACGAGGATGATTTGACCGCACGTGAGACTCGACTACTAGTGCCCTCTAGCGCTTAAAATGAACATCATTTTCGAGTTCCGCCATCTTTTTTATACTGACAGGTGAAGTTTAGTTGATCTGTGGCGTTCAGTTAAGAAATTACAACGGTTTAAAGACGACGCTTAAATGGAAAATCCTAAAATGGATAAAAACGCTATTCGTGGTGCGATTCAATATTTGTTTTTTAAGAAGCCAAACACTACTGAAATTTTGGCCGATACGCAGCAAACATTGGGTGACAATGCCCCTTCGTAAGCAACGATTTGTAGCTGGTTTGCACGATTTAAACGTGGTGATTTGAGCATTGAAGATGATGAACGACCAGGACCATCAAAAACGGTAACAACCCCGGAAACAGTCGATCAAGTGCATGATATTGTTTTGAAGGATCGAAGAATAACAATTCACGAGATAGCTAGGATCATAGGCGTATCAACTGAGCGCCTACATCACATTTTGCATGTAGAATTAGGCATGTCTAAGCTGTCAGCAAGATGGGTGCCGCGCTTGCTGAATGCTGATCAAAAACGAAAAAGAATCCGAACATCAAGCGACAATTTGAAGCTGTTTAACAAGAATCGGGTTGATTTTTTGTGCCGCTTTGTTACGGTAGATGAAACTTGGATTCATCACTACATTCCCGAATCAAAACGCCAATCTCAACAGTGGAAACATCATGGCAGTCCTCCGCCAAAGAAGGCGAGTCGTTTTCATCGGCCGGGAAGGTAATTGCTACGATTGTTTGAGATTCGAAGTGGATACTTCTCATCGATTATCTCACAAAGGGCCAACCCATCAACGTACCATATTATGCTGCACTTTTGGACCAACTAAACGCAGCAATTGCTGAAAAAGACCTGGAATGGTTCGAAAAAAGGTGCTCATGATAATGCCATACCATGCCTTCCCATACCAGTCGCATTGTTCGTAAGAAATTGAATCAACTTCGCTTCCAGGTTATCCCCCACCCACCTTACTAGCCAGATCTTGCTCCGAGTGACTTTCACCTATTCCCGAAGCTCAAACTTTTCCTTGTCGGAAAGAAGTTTAAGACGGACGAAGAAGTAATTGCTGCAACGGAGCAATGTTTTGACAGCCTTGAAGAAGATCACTACAAAACAGGCATAATGGCACTTCAGCGTCGCTGGTCCAAGTGTGTTGATGTACGAGGAGAATATGTTGAAAAATAAAAAAAGAAATTAATGCTCTAACCCATGTCTTTCATTTCGAGTCTCACGTCCCGTCAAATCATCCTCGTACAGTGTAAAAAATAGGCATACCAATGAGTATGGTACACAAACACTTTATAAATACGTTAGTGTCAATGGTTTATTCTGCCGTCTTGAGAAAAAAAGCCTTAAGTACGTAAAACACCATTATGAGCTAGGAGCCAATTAAGATTTTCATTGATGGGTCATTCCATATCAAGTCAACTTATGTTTGAACCTTCACATCGCCGATTTTAATAAAAGTAACGGATAAGTGCCAGTATATGGAGACATGTAAAAGTACAAATTTTGGGGTTTGAAATATTAAGGGCTTCGAAATTGTAGACTGTCACATTTCGAGCATTATTTCCCCATAAGCGTGTAGTTTTTACCCACCATAAAACTTTTCACAATTATGAAGGGTTATATTCGGCAAACACAAATTTTTTTTCAAAATAAAATACACCGTTTTTTGACAAATTGTTAAACGTTTCTGATCAAGCAAGCGTACGTTTTGTGTGAATATAATAAAAAAACCTGGGCAAATTATATATCAAATGAAAGCACATTTCATATACAGGGTGTATCATTAATATTGCGAAAAAATTCAGGGTGAGATTTCTTGCATAAAAATAAGAATAAAAGTTCATATAAACATGTTTCCTAAAACGCCTCGTTTCCGAGATACAGGCCGTTGAATATTATGCAATTGAAAATAAAACTTTTTTGTTTCTTCTGCATCATCACTTGTCGGATCACTCTATCGAGAGTGCCATTGACTTTTCATATAAAAGTCGTTACTTTACAGCGATTTCACAGTTGTTAGGTTTGTTTTTCAAAATGAATTACGCAAATAGTGAGATGTGCGATATGCATTTTTGTTACGGTCTTGCCAACGGTAATTCATTAGCAGCCAGGCGTCTTTATGAAGAAAAATACCCTAATCGTGTAATACCACATCATCCGATATTTTCTCGTCTGCATCAACATCTTAGAGAAACTGGAAGTTTTCGAAAACTTACCGCTGAAAATGGGCGACCTCGCACAGCAGCAACTGTACAAGTGGAAGAAGAGGTGCTCCACGAAATTGACGAAAATCCTACTACAAGTACCAGGAAGATTGCTGCAAATGTAAATGTCAGTCATATGACAGTTTTCCGGATACTGAAGAATCAACTTTTATACCCCTATCACATTCAACGAGTGCAGGCACTTTTACCAACTGATTTTCTTCCAAGAGTAACTTTTTGTCAATGGATGCAACAAAAAATTGCTGAAAATCCACAGTTCGTTGCAGAAATACTGTTCACTGATGAGGCAAATTTTTCCAGAGAAGCCATAATGAATTTCCACAACAATCACCAATGGGTTGATGAGAACCCACATGCAATAAGAGCAGGCCGCCATCAACATCAGTTTTCAGTGAATGTATGGATCGGAATTGTCGGAGACCACTTGATAGGTCCATTCTTTTTACCAGTGAGGTTAACTGGAGCAATTTATCGCCATTTTCTTGAAGAGGAGCTGCCGATGCTATTGGAAGACGTCCTACTACCATTAAGATTAC
>JABXWE010009466.1:0-25991 GCA_014611495.1 Limonius californicus | reverse complement strand
CTCTACAGGGTGTTGCATTACTGCTAGGCAACAAAAAAATAATTTTTTTTAAATGGAACACTCTGTATATTTTCATATATTTTGACTTGTCTTTTATTCACCTATACAACCATATTAAGTTTTCTCAATTTTTTAGCGACGTTGCCAAGTAATTAATTTTTTTCTCTAAAAAATACCTATTGCACGCATTGCTTTATAAAGGCGTACTAAAGCTATTTTTAGAGTTTTAAACAAGAATTTTTTTCCTGGGTAGCTAAGACTATCCCCTATGCTCCGATATCAAATATTTTCGATTAAATTATACAGGGTGTTAATTAAAACGAAACAAATGTCCTCATTTTCATATTACTATAACTCGTTATTTTCAAATGGAACACCCTGTATTTTATCATTTGATTGTGTTCCTTAGTGTATTCTCTTTAATTAGTATTAAAGGTCTCTTATGCCTAAAACCCATAATTTCTGAGTTTTTTAGGATTTTTTAAACGTCTATTTTAATTCAAAATTAAACTTGCTAGTATGCCTTGGAAATTTATTGTCTTTGTAATAAGAAACAATTGCTATCTAATGAATGTCAGAGTTTGACGTTAGGCTGCACTAGTCAATAAATAAAGCCTTTTGTTGCTAAAAGTATTGCAATCAAGTTTGAAATTTACGCCATAAGTGAATTGATATGGATTCTTCCCAAGAAGAACTTACGGATATGGTTTACGCACTTGGAGAGGGGCAAAGAAATTCTTTGTTGGCATCTAGAATTTATACCCAACGTTTTGCGGATAGAAGACATCCACATCCGCGTTGTTTCGAGAAATTACGCGAAATATTTGAAAGAACTGGTCATGTCCAGTACGAAAAAAGGGAACGTACCAGAAATGAAGAAGACGAGTTTATGGTAGTTGCAAGCGTTGTTGAAGATCCCCGCACAAGCACGAGAAAAATTAGCCGTGAATTAGAATAAGTCAAGCAACGGAGTCGAGAATTCTTCGAAAAAATAAATTTCACCCATATCATGTACAATTGGTGCAAGAGTTAGACCAACGTGATTTTCAAAATCGTCTAAATTTTTGTGAATGGGCCATTGAAAAATACACAGAACAAAACCAATTTTTCGATTTAATTTTATTTACAGACGAGGCAACCTTTCACAAAAATGGATATGTGAACCGACACAATTTCCATTATTACGACACTGCAAATCCACATTTCGTTAGACCGTTAGATCATCAGCATAGATGGTCTCTCTTAATGTATGGGGCGGAATAGTCGGAAATCGTGTTATTGGCCCATACTTTTTTGACAAAAACATTAATGGGCAAAACTATTGTGATTTTTTAAATAATCATTTTCAAAAATTCCTCGAGGATGTACCCCTTAATACTATCCGGCGATTATGGTTGCAACATGATGGTGCACCGGGCCACAACAGTCTTCAAGTTAGGAATCTTCTTAATAATGAATTTCCCAATAGGTGGATTGGAAGAGGGGTTCCAAGAAATTGGCCTGCTAGATCTCCGGATCTTACCAAATTAGACTTTTTCTTGTGGGGATATGTCAAGGAACTGGTTTACAAGACAGAACCAACTACACGAGAAGATATGACGATGCGTATTCGTAATTGTTTTGTAACTGTCAACGAAAATATCCTGAGAAGAGTAAACGATTCGTTTTTGAAGCGATTGCAGTTATGTATTCGCCAGAATGGCGGTTACTTTGAACATCTTTTATAATCATTTAGATTTAAAATTATACTTTTCTTTTAATCGTTTGCTGTCTTATAAGTTCCATTTATTTAACAATTAAAATTATTAATTTTTTCATTTGTTTTGTTATTTATTCATGCGATTTTGACAGTTTTAATTGCAAAACTCATTATTACAAAGACAATTTCCCAAGCATACTAGACTGTTACAATTTTAATTTTTTATTGAAAGAATAATTTTTAAAAAAACTCAGAAATTATGGGTTTTAGGCATAAGAGACCTTTAATACTAATTAAAGAGAATACACTAAGGAACACAATCAAATGATAAAATACAGGGTGTTCCATTTGAAAATAACGAGTTATAGTAATATGAAAATGAGGACATTGTTTCGTTTTAATTAACACCCTGTATAATTTAATCGAAAATATTTGATATCGGAGCATAGGGGATAGTCTTAGTTACCCAGGAAAAAAATTCTTGGTTAAAACTCTAAAAATAGCGTTAGTACGCCTTTATAAAGCAATGCGTGCAATAGGTATTTTTTAGAGAAAAAAATTAATTACTTGGCAACGTCGCTAAAAAATTGAGAAAACTTAATATGGTTGTATAGGTGAATAAAAGACAAGTCAAAATATATGAAAATATACAGAGTGTTCCATTTAAAAAAAATAATTTTTTTGTTGCTTAGCAGTAATGCAACACCCTGTAGAGGTGAAAATAATTTTAGGTTATTCCCCTTGAGGAGTTGAAAAAGTTTCGTATGTAAATGTATACTGTATTTCAAACGGCAAGAGAGATATCGAAGACGGACACCTAAATGACTCACCCTGTATATGTTTGTTATTTTTTCTTGTTTTAAAATGCAACATTTAATACACTTACATCCTTCTGATCTCTTTTGTATTTTTATTAATCAGGGTCCTGTACTTTTTAAAATAAAAATAATAGATTAAATTGAATGGATTGATTTTATTTCTTTCTTATAGTATTCACAATTTAGTAGGTTTCTAAAAGTAATAATATTGTTTTAATTAAGTGAGCATTTATATGATTAAAAGCAAAATCCAGATTTTCAGAACTGTAATTATCCCTCTCTAAGAAATATATACCCCTAAGTAACTGCTCTTATTCAAATCCATCAGAAATGTTAAGTAAACAAAAGCATGTATGTACTACTACGTAACTGTTTTTATTTTAAAGTTAAATAGGATAAAATAACATTTAATCGTAAGGATTGGGTATGTTCTTGCAAATGCCGCCAGCAACAGTTTGAGAACTACTCATTTCCTTATATTTGCGGTAACACTTAGACATATGCACTAGCATAAGTCATCTCTTTCCAACATTGCTTGAGCGGCTACCAACTGGTAGGTACGTAGGTCACAACCTAAACGCACATGCTCGATACGTACGCCTTCGATCTGTGCAATACGTTCGCTAACTTAAAGCAAGAGACAGAAGATAAACTGGTTGTGTGCTCCGGTACCCTACGCATAAACTCCACTCCCAATGTGGTAGCGAATTTACTATATCAGAAATTTTGAATTTCTACATAATCAGTAACTCAGAGTAGATAAAATAGTATATTATACTCGTTTCATAACGGGCATTGTAGCACTTGTTCCATTGGAGCACTCCTCGCTACGTTCGTCGTGCCCCAAACCCACGCATGCTACAATAGGCCCTCTTATGAAACTCCTATAATAATATACTGTTGTTACACTGTTTTACTAATTTTTGCTAAACTATTTAATTGGTACCTACCTATAGTTTTAAGGTATATAGTACCAGTACTACCCAGGTATTTTTTTAAATGTATCTGAAGTTCAGTTATAATTTGTAAAGGAATTGCTTACTACTATTTTATTGGCGATTTTGAAACTCTGTAGTTGAACGAAAATTGTGTTAGTCAATGGATTTATTCAGTTATAACTGTAAGTCTTTTATGTTATTGAATATACCTACTTTGTTGTTGCCGTCTTTAATGCTTATAAATTAAAAAATTGTAATGCGAAACGAACTGGTTAACAGTAAGAGCTAAGGGGTGAGGTATTTCTATAATTTTGAGTTATAAAAATCAAATATACAAGTTTTTAAAATAAAATGTTATACAAAGTGAAAGTAAAATCATACAGAAAATTATATACTAATTTACGAATTTCATGTTTACATGCAAATAGAATATTATAAACGGAATAATAATTATAATGAAACAGACATCATAAATGATCGAGTTTCGTTATATTTATATATAATGCAATGTACATAAATTAACACTATTTTAGATCATATACGAATAATGACAATCATTTCCGGAGTCTACAGTACAACTCCGATTAGTTTATAACAAGATTTAAGCACAATAGTATTTTTCAGGTTAAAAAATAAATAACAAGTAAAAATATTGTACAAATATTGTATAAAACATACTAAATATAATAAAAACTTCAAATTACGTCATCTGTATAATATATACAGAGTGTAAAAACTAATTAATTACTGCAACGGTATGTATGGTATAGTATTTAGAGTAACGGAAATAACTGTCACCGAGGGTTTGCTACTTAAGATGTGAAACAGCCGAGTATGAATTGGATACGAACCGTTCACATCCGTAAGCCTTACAAGGACACCAGTATTTGTACTAGCTAATCGGCAAATGAAGTCTAGAAGCTTAACAGATGGCAGCACCGAGTGTAGGCACGCGCGGGGTAATACTGACTATCGCTGCCACATTCACACATCATAACAATATACTCGCTGGTAATCCAACAGATAAACAACAACTTCAATGTACAATTAATAATACTATCAGTTATTTATGGTACAGATAAGTTCATTAAAGCTTTCTGTTATTCTTTCATATAAAGTCAGAATTATTTACAAACTGAACTGTAGCGTTATGTTCGAGAAGAGAAGGGAGTAGCACGGGTTGCACTAATTTGTAGGTAGTGGAACACTACATGGTCGTTCAACAATTGACGGGGTCGTATCAAGAACGAGGCATCTCGTCTGGTCGTCGGTCTGTGGCTGTGCGCAGTAAATTATTAAACTCCACGTCCAACGATTGCCTTGCCTGTAAAATAAAACACGTCTGTTAACTATATTAAAATCCTTCTTCACTACCACTGGCTTATCATCCTCAACATAATATTTTTGTAACAAGTACATAGAAATATCTACAGAAAATACTGTTTGCCTTTTCAATTACAGTAATGTTTGTCAAAATAAAAACACTGTCATGATTTAAAAATATCTCAAATATACACTAAGCCAATAAATTAGGGAAACACTTAATAAAATCATTTATGTTGTTCAAGATAATGCAATATGGAATTTTTTTTTCTTGGACATCTGTTAGGCCTGTATGACACAACACAGAATTTTTACAAACACTTTGTACAACATTCTGAACAGCATTTTATATAAAACGTGTATCGTGCTATACAGGGCTTCGACATAAACCTCATAAGTAGTAATTCGCCTAGTTTAGGCAATTCAGCACTTCATTTTTGTATTCACTGATAACGCAAGTAACTTAAGTACAGCATGCAAAGTAATGTTCTGAATACCAAGTAGCTATACATTCAGGAAAATGGAAACAATTGAGTGTGTAAGTCATTATTTTATTTCTCTATACAGTTTGCCACTAAACTGAAGCATCTTAGTCAAGTTCGAGTTGCAAAAGCTATAATATTAATTGAAGTAGGCCACACTTCACATCAAGGTGCAAGAGAATTTAATGCGAGTCCTTCTGTTGTGTCCAGGGTTGGAAATCATTACTTACAGACAGGAAGTTTTGTCCTGATTGAAAAGGACGAGGAAAAATGCATAATGGAAAGAAACAGAGGGAAAACAAAAAGGACACAAAGAGAATTATGCAGAATAGTAAAACATGAAGATAGAATAGTGTAGTGTAGTGTACCAGGAAAACCTGAGTAATAGATTAGAAATAATACAAGAATCCAATGACATAGAGCAACTGTGGATGGAACTGAGTAATGCAATGGAGCAGAGCGCAAGAATAGACAAAGTGAACACAGTACAGATACATAAAAAATGGTTCAATGCTGAATGACAGAATGAAATACATAAGAGGAACATACTTAGAATGGCAATGCTCAAAACAAACTCGGAACAGACAAAAGACGATTCCAGAAAACAAAGAAAAACGTGTAAAAGTCTAAAAGAAAAAAAAAGATACACAAGGAAGAACTAGTGAATAGCATGGAAAATAGCTATAGAAATAAAGAAATACAGAACCTGTACAAACAGCTGAAAAAACAAGAAAATGGATACCAATCAAAACCAAAATTCTACAAGAACAAGAACAGACAACTAGTTGGAGGACCAGAAGACACCCTAGAACTATGAAAGGATTACTTTAATGAATTATTAAGTGTAAAACAAAACATATATGCTTTAAAATCTGTAAAAAATAAGAAATGCCCAGGCGAGGAGAGGGTTTTAGCAGCGATGTTAAAAGAAGGTGAAATCACAGGTAAACTAACTAAGCTATTTGATAAATGTATTCAAGAAGGTAAAATTCCCCACGGAATAGAATACAACCACCGCGTTGGTTGTATTATTGTACAAAAAAGGACCAGGATAGAAAAGCAGGAGAAAGATAAGAAGAGAAATAATATTATTATAAAAGGGTGAGAAATAAAAAACACAAAGATGGCCGAAACAAAAGTAGAAAATTTTAGACAGAACAATCTACAAGTAAGCCTAAAAGTGAAGAATGCGTTTACAGTGGGCAAGCAGGAGGAGAAGAAAATAACTGTGGCAGAAATAACCTCATTTACGGAGAAACTGGCGATAATGAAAAATAAGGCTAGACTAAGAGGAAATAATACCTACATAGAAGACGACCTAACCAAACAAGAACAACAGATCTAGACAGCTATAAAAAAAGTAACAAGGCACATACGGGTATATGCCCCATCTAGGCGGCCACAAGTAAATTTCGCAAAACTCCCTCCAGGTAGAAAAAACCCGCTACTTGATCAAGTTAAACAATCAGGGAACTATAGGCAACCCCTTTCCCTTTCATTCCCTCATCCATCATACCGTACAATCAGTCGGAACTTGATCGTCATTGTAAGTGCACGTATTTTTTCTCGGCATTCTTTGTGGAACCGTTACTTCAACAGTGAATATTTTTTGTCCGGATATATCTTGAAGAAAAAATAGTGATGGATCTTGACAATGAAGGTAAGAGGGCATACATTTTAAGATTATTTTTTTGTTTATTAAATTTTTAATAATATTTTAGAGGATTGAAAATGGTGGTCGTTTTTTGTAATTTTGGAACCCTCTTTTGACAACCATGAAGGTATTCGTTGTACTTCAGGGTGTGTCCCGGTTATTATTTTTGCTATAATACAAAGAAAAAATCTCATACAAAAGAACTATTCAGAAATTAACCGCGGATACCTGTGGATTCTTGTAATTTGTGGTCTTTAAATAAGATAGTAGTAAATAAAGCAATTTCAACCTCAAATTTATTTGGGTTTAAAATAGATTTAATTTTGTTTTAGGATTACCGGAAGGGTCGGGCGCTAGAGTAGTGACCCGAAGACTATTGTTTGATAAAATGCAACAGAAAAACTTGCCTAGTTTTGATGAAAAATTGGAGTACATCGAAAATTACATTTTACTATGTGAAGACTACTCAGAAGATCAAATCAAGAACACAAGTTTTCGTATATAAAATCTCAATTCAAGCAAAGGTGGATGAAAGCATACAAAAATAAAGACATTTTCCTTAAAAAAAATTATGAATGGTTACAAGGAACATTCGAAATACCGAAAGTAGTGCAGCAGCGTTTGGGTCGACCACCAAAGACATCTGTAGAATCGAGTGAGAGAAGTAAAAGAAGAAAGACAGAAGACCTTCGCAGAGCTACGAATGAAGACGTATTGATGCATGCTACTCAGATAAAATTACGAACTTCTGGAAAGAAAGATGCTTCTGTAATACTGAAAAAAATTAATAGTTCTCCAAAGCGGGCAGGAGAGTATAAGAGAGCATACTATAGGACTAAACAACATCATAATACACAACTGACACCATTACAGGCGTTATCAATGTTTGTCGAGGCTGATCTAACCAGACGGCAATACGAGATAATTAGGAGCACGAATAAAAAATTCTTTCCTTGCTACACTGTACTTCAAAAGGCAAAGAAACAATGCTTCCCTACTAAAGAATCATACCGTCACACGATTATTATCATATTTAGAGGAGGTTTTACGTACTTTGAATGAAGAAGACCGTGGCAAATTGCAGTTGATTTGCAAGTGGGGTTGTGACGGATCACAGCAAGCACAATTTAAACAGAAGTTTCAAAATGATGCTGACTGCGACGCTAACATATTTCAAAGCTCTTTTGTGCCACTTCAACTGGTTTGCGGTAATAACGGCCAAAAAGTAGTCTGGCAGAACCCAACACCGTTTTCGCCTAGATATTGTCGTCCTATTCGAATAAGATTTTTGAAGGAGTCTGTCGATATCACCAAAGACGAAATCAGTTACGTAGAAAACGCCACAAACTTATTACAAAATGATAATGGACGAGAAATCTTTTTCTGTCAAACACGTCATGATGCTCACTATGATAGATGCTAAGGTGTGTAATGCTGCCACACATACAAGTTCAACAATGAGATGTTATATTTGCGGGGCAACCTCAAAAGACTTCAATAATTTAGACATTAAGAAGGATGTTAAAACTGACACTCTAAAGTTTGGGCTATCGGTTTTACATGCCAGGATCCGCATATTTGAAGGCCTGCTGCACTTGGCCTACAAACTTCCTGTTAAGAAATGGCAGGTAAGATCCGAGACTGAAAAAGCCACTGTTACAGAAAAGAAAACTGAAATCCAAGAGAAATTCCGAAGGAAACGGGATTATTAGTAGATATACCGAAACCTGGCTGGGAACACACATGACGGAAATACTAGTAGAAGGTTCTTCGAAGATCCACAAATAGCTGCTGAAATAAACGGAATCAATTATAATTTAATATTTCGGTTTAAAGTTATTTTGGAAACAATTTTGAGCGGTCATAAAATCAATGTAGAAAAATATGAGGAATATGCCATACAGACAGCCAAACTCTATATACAGCTGTATCCGTGGTATCCAATGACGCCTACTGCGCATAAAATCCTCACCCACGGTGCAGCTGTCATAAAAAATGCGTTATTGCCCATAGGCCAGCTTTCGGAAGAAGCAGCAGAAGCACGCAACAAACACTTCCGGTTATATCGCCAAAACTTTGCAAGAAAGTTTTCTAGGGAGTCGTGCAACTTCGACGTCATTAACAGGCTACTTTTAAGCTCAGACCTGCTTGTCACAAGCATGAGACCCACACTCAAGAGAAAAAGTAAACCATTTTTACCAGAAACCCTGAAGTTATTAATGCCAGCTGAGCCGAGCCTGCCCAACGAAGAATCAGATGAGTCATCAGAAGAAGTGGATAATCTATCATCTGATGAAGAACCATAATTAATATATAGTGATTATATTTAAAATATATATTAAAAATATCCCACCGCGACATAAATCAATATAATGATTGTATTTTGATGTATGGTGTATTTTTACTTTCCCATACCTTATAGGTATAGGGTAAGTATTGAAATCATGAAAATTTTCGAAATCGAGATTTTAACGGATATATCCGTTTTGGGTCTCTAGGAACCCAAAAAAGTGGTTTTTAAAAAATGTCTGTCTGTGGGTGGGTACGTATGTACGTACGTACGTACGTATGTACGTATGTGACGCTCCTACAGCCGAAATTATTGCTCCGATTTTGATGCGCTTTGGAATGCGGGGGTGTATCGAAAATTCATCAAAAAAATAAGCTTTTCAAAAAAATCCGAAACCGGAAGCGGAAGTTACGCATGTTTTTTGGTATCACTTTTTTCGTGATTACAATTTTGAAACTTTTATCGCGGATAACGATAGAGGGTCATAAGACAAATCTGTTAGTTTTTTGCCGAACTCGCTAGCTTTAAACTGAAGGGCGCTATGATTTTTTGAAATTTTTGAGTTTAACGCCCAATTACTCGAAAACGGATGAATCGATTCAAATGATTTTTATTTTCTGAATATTATATGAAGGGTAAAATGAGGTGATATAAAAAATTTTTGAAAAATTATAAGGGGCCTAAATTACGAATTTTCAAAATTTTGGAAATTTTCAAAAAATTATTTCTCAAAAACTGCTCCAAGGAATTTTTTTAAATTTCATATGTCGATAGACCTCGCAAGGGGCTATCGATATGTTTTTTGAAGAACTCCGTAATTTTCCTGTAGCGCCCTCTACGAAGCTTGGAAGTTTGAAACTTCAAACTCCTTTAATTAATAAACGAAAAAAGATAGGAAGCTGGGGTTTTCACTGAATCGCTCAGTGCGTAATGGAGCATATGAATATTACACTCGTGGATATATGTAAGCGCACCGGCCCCCTCCCCCCTCTTTTTTAGAAAAATATTTTTTTATTCTAACGGTTGTTATTTGTTTGCGTCAAAGAATCTTTTTCCGCGAAAATAAAAAAATCGATTTTTTATGCCCTACAAAATATAATTTCCAAGGACTTAGAAAATTTTACCTCGGTAGCAACAGCAATCGGTACTAGTTAGACCGCGCGACGTATATAGTAGAGAATGAAGTATGCCTGGTTGCATATTAAAAGGAAATTAAGGGTAAGTCTGTTCGTTACGAGGCAAGGTTTTAGGATAGCACTTGAACAACCGTTTTGAGGAAAATAACTCTACTGTTGAATAAAGATGATATGAACAGTTTCCAGTATGGGAAAGTCCAGGGAGGCAGTCGCGTCCACTTATTATTTATAGAAATTAAAGTTCAATATTTTTAACATCTTAGTATTTTTTTTAAATATATGTTCGCAAGCACTTCAAACAGAATGTACACATAGGAAAATTTAATTTGAATGAATAAATCTTCAGAAAAAATTTTGGCAGCCTAGATTGGCCAAATACCCGTATGTGTAAGGGAGGAAATAGAAAAAGGAAAGAAAACACAAATAGGGTGTCGAAAACTAAAAGTCAACAACGTCCAATATGTATGGTCAAATGAAAATGGGGGTAGCCTAAAAATGAAAGAAGGCAGCCAGCAAGAAACTAGCAAAGATGCAAAAAGGTAGACCCAAGATAATGAAATAATAAAGAAGCCTGGAATAAGTACTAAATGGAAAATGGGAACACGGAGTGTAAGAGGAATCAACTACGAAGGAGCCTTAAACCAACTAATACAACAGTTAAGAAAATATAAGGTGGAGCCACTAGTAGTCCAGGAAACAAATCTAAAGGATGAAACTATAACAGAGATAGACGAATACATATTCTTCAATAGAGGAGGAGCAAAAAATAAACTAGGTTCAGGCTTTTTCATTGAAAAAACGAGAGTAACGAGCCTAGTAGATTTTAAGAAAATAAATGAGCGTATCAGTTATTTGAGATAACAGAAGAAATAAAGGATAAGTTTTAGGAAGAATTAGATGAACTATATGAGAAAGTACCTAATTCCGATATAAAAATAATTATAGGAGATTGTAAGGCAAAAGTAGGACAGGAAAAAAGAAACAGACCAGCAGTGGGAAAATATAGTAGGCACAAGAAAACAAATGATAATGGACAGAGGTTAATAAATTTTGGAATGGAGAAACAACTACAAATAAAAGCAACCTTCCTAAAACACCGAGAAATACATAAAGAAACATGGAAAAGCCCCGATGGAAGAACAAAGAATCATTTGCTAATTGAATTGAAATATAGTGCATGTATAGAAAATGTAAAAAGTGCCAGAGGGGCGGAAATAGACTCAAATTACTACCTGGTGTGGGCAAAAATTAACCAAGAGATACCCCGGGAAAAGAAAATAAGAAGGAAACAACAAAATAGATGGAATATAAGACCCTTACAGAAGGGTTCAAATATAAAAGAAGAATATAAACTAAAAGTAAAAAAAAATACCTAAGATAAAAAGCAAGAAAGAAGAAATGTAAGAGGAATGGAAGACACCAAAACAAACATTAGAACAAGTTGCAAAGAAATTGCTACCAAATAAAAAAGTTAAGAAGAATATATGGATCGATGACGAATGCAAAGAAATAGCAGAACAGCTGAACAAAGCAAAAATGAAAATGCCACAAAAAAACCAAACAAAGTGAAGACCAATTTAAAGACAAAAGAAAGGAGGCGAAGAAAATATATAGAGAGAAAAAACGAAAGAATCAAGAAAATATGGTAGCCGAAATAGAAGAAAACTACAACAGACAACTTGATTTGTGAAGTATGGGTAAAGAACACAATGCCAAATGAATGGCGAAAGGCGGTAATCAATTTAGTGAGTGAAAACAGAATTGTTGTCTAACACGTACGTATTAAAATAAGTACGTGCTCATGCGTCTTATCCAACTTGTAATATTATTCTAACCTCAAAAATTCGTATCAAAATAAAAATTCAACTGAAATTTGATTAATACACACATGGATCGTCACTGACAACTATTGTAAGGAGCAGCCGCAAATATAATAGTAATATTAATGATGGAAATTAGTAAAAAACAAAGATCGTAAAAAAACTCAAATATTGGTAAGAAAGTGTATAAACCGCCGATTAGAAGGAAAAGGGTTATTAACCATGTTAAATGACGAATTACTAACCAAAGACCTGTTGTCATATAGAAACTTTTTACATATGGATACTAATTCTTTTGAAAAATTATTGAACAAAGTTTTAAACTTCAATTAACTAAGCAAGGTACTATCATGCGCGACAATGTTTCAGCATGATTTAAGTATAAATGGCTAGAATGATAATGAACTATCATAATAATTAGTCAATTAATGGTAACACTTCTACTCGAGACCACGGCATTTTGAATGCATTGCATTCGCGCCGATTTAGTTGACTGATACAAGAATTTAGAACTGGTTCTATTTCCTTGCATCCCAGCTCGCTGAATCTGCGCGCCCAGCAATTGTACCGAGTTCAGTACTAAAATGAGTCTCGTGTCAGACGGCTCTTAGAACATGAATCTACAGAATTTTGTACAATGTCGGCGTCGCATCGATGCGCAAACGAGCAATTTTTAGTGTTTATTAACAATCACAGAGGGCAGAGAAGAATAAGATTACCTAGAGTTCCTATATAATAATCTCAGTTATTATATGGGAATTCTAAGTTTACCACGTGCTTACTCCGTCGTGCTGACACTCCATGCATTTTCTCTTATCTCGCTCGCGGTCTTTATTGCTGCAGCTTATTTGCTTTGTCTTACGTTCATGTAAAATAAATAAATAAAAGCACTACAAAGTTATGCATTACCCTAATATTATAAAATTTTGATAGAATTCAACTTTATCGACAGTCACATGATTATTTTGACAGTTTTGACAGACATTTTTATTTGTGTTCCCCAAATTTACTTGTGCGGTGTACCTACCTTTAAATAAAAATGAACAATTATTTCTGATATTTTTTAGATGATCACATGTTAAACATTTATGTTAAATTTTGAAGTACATCCAAGATACTTTTATTTATTTGAAGGTATTTCTTATCCACACTAAAATAATTAGATTTATAGATACAGAGTATCTGTTGCAAAGGTGCAAAATATACGAGGTGTGGCTATAAAATAACGAGACTGATGCTGTAAAACTTATTATTTTAAATTTATACATAATGTAGTGTGAGCACCATTATTGCACACACTTTTTGCATGTTAAAATTATTATATCAGCAATCGCACGAATAGTTAACCGACGATCAGATCGGATCAGATTACCGATTGTTTCAATATTTTATCGGTTTTTGACGTGGAAGGGTGTCCCGGGCGTGTGTCATCTTCAACGTCTTCTCGGCCATCTTGGAAACGCTTAAACCACTCAAAAACTCGCGCACGTGATAAATATTCATTGCCATACACTTCTTTTAATAAAACATAAGTTTCAGTAGCGGTTTTTCCACGTTTCATATGAAATTTCACGACACATCATTGCTCTATTACAGGGGTCGGCAAAGTCTATAAACTTAAGAGCCAAATTTTTATTTAAAATGATTTCAAACTGGATCAAGAGCCACGAATGATTTTTTTCCATGAAGTCATATTTTTGTATTTTCTTCAGTATTTTTTTAAATAGGGAATTTATAGTTATAGGTATTTAACATTCGAAAAATGTACTCAAAATAAAAAAATAAAATTCTTATGAATAAACACAATTAAAAATAATAATTATAATTAATGAGACGGATGAGCTTGCATTTCATTGGAAAGTTTTTTAAAGTCTGGCAGGTCGCTGGTAATTTTCAATTTTAAACACGACTCCAAATTTTCATTAGTTAACTGACTTCTCAGTTTGGTCTTAATCAGATTCATGTTAGAAAATGATTGCTCACATAAATAAGTAGATCCGAAAATACTGAGCACGCCAAATGCAAATTTTTTTAACTCGTTGTATGAGTCCGGAATGCTATTCCAAGTATCGTAAATTACACTATCTATCTTCGGTAGATTACTCACAGCAATCGGTTTGTGCTGTTGTGTCAGTTTGTATTTTTCTTTCTCTAGGTTTTCCAGTTCAGTAGAAAGTTTCTTAAATTTGGAACTCCACATATCCTTGTTTTGTAAGTCAATCAATTCCATTTCAAACGTATCTTGATCAATACCGAATGGAGAAAATATTTAATCTTTCAAATCTGCATTAAGAGGATCGGTAATGAAAGCCAACGTCGCTTTATGATTTCTAAATTCATGGAATCTGCTTTGAAAAGATTTCTGCATATTAATAATGACTGTCCTGAAATAATCGGTGTCAATAACAACAGTATTTTCTTGGCGGTACTGGGATAACTTTTGAAAGTGAGTCAACGTTCCTTTTTGTAAATCGTCAGCTAAAACACTGAGTTTCTTTTCAAATAAAATAATTTCTTGACGCATATAAAAAGCAATATTTCCTTTACCCTGTAATTTGCGATTGAGCTGATTTAGTTGTGATGTAACGTCCACCAAGAAGTAACATTTTTGCAACCACTGATTCTCTTTTAATTCTGGATAATTAATTCCCCTGTTATCGAAGAATTCTTTAATTTCGTTAAAGCAAGATGCAAAACATGATAACATATTTCCTCTTGAAAGCCATCGGACTCTGTTGAACAGGAGAAGGTCTGAATATTCACTCTCCATTTCACTCAAAAACTCTTTAAATTGGCGATGATTCAGCGCCTTTGCGATAATATTATTGGTGGCCTTGACTACCAAATCCATAACTTTACCAATATCTTCTGGAAATGTTTGTGCGCAAAGTGCTTCCTGGTGAATTATGCAATGGAAAGATAACACGCCATGATCAATATTTTCTTTTAAAATTGTGACAAATTCTTTTTTACTACCCACCATACTTTTAGCTCCATCTGTTGCAATTGACACGATTTTAGTAGGTTGGATGTGATTTTTCTTCAGACATTCGGTCACTGCATTTGCAACATCTTCTCCTCGTGTTTGACCCTTGAGTGGCAATAATCCCAGGAGTTCTCCTTTGGGACCATCTGATGAAATATAGCGAGCAAAGAGGACAACTTGCGCAGTATTCTTTATGTCACAAGACTCATCGACCGCTATTGATATGGCTGATGCTAATTTAACGTCCTCAACTTGTTGTTGGCATACATTTAATGACATTTTTTTGTCCTGTCTGTTACAGTTTTGGCAGACAATAGTAAGCTTTTGATTTTATTCATAATATCCGTTTTATTGTTAAAATTGTGAAAAAGTGTGTCAGCCACATTTATAAAACAACTTTTTATGTACTCACCATCAGGGAATGGTTTTCCGTTTTTGGCGATTTCGTGACTCACGACAAAGCTTGCCAAGTTAGCATTATTTGCAGACTGCCTCCAACAGTTAAAGGAGGAACCTGTCTTTTTAAAATTTTTCTGAAGTTCTTCAATTTCTTTCTTTCTTACATCACCAAAGGGATAATTCTTTGCAAATGCGGCATGTTTATTTTCGAAATGTCTCTCGACATTAGACTTTTTGTTGTTTGCTAGTTTTTCATGGCAAATAAGACAAGTTGGAAGACCAGCTGCATTAGGTACAAACGCAAACGATTAATAACTGTTCCTGTTCGGTAATGTGCGCCTTCAGACTTTTATTTATTTTTTTATTTCTATTTCTTTTTTTGTTTTTTTTTATATTTTAATATATTTCTGAAGAGCCATAAGCTCACACCAAAAGAGCCACATGTGGCTCGCAAGCCACACTTTGCCGACCCCTGCTCTATTAAAACACTTATCATTTTTCTGGCAAAACAAAAAAATACAACTTATACAAACAAAAGCCACGGCCATACCAATATGCATACAGACACGGGCAGAGCTGGGTGAGTATTCGAATACTGGGCATAAAAAGTAATTGGTATTCGAATTGATCTTATTATTCTCGGTATTCGCTATTCGACCGTCATAAACGGTATTCGTGAATACTTTATTATTTGTCGAATACTTTCCTGCAAGTCTGAAACTGATTTTTTGATATTCCACTGGAAATAAGTATAGATAATGTTACTTTGTTTGTTATCGTCTGAATTAAATAAAAGTTTTATTTTGTAGTTAAAGTTACTACCCAACCAAACCATAAGCCTTAGTCTTCAGGCAAATGCCATTTCAAATTCAAGTATTCAAGGTATTCGTAACTTTAAAGACACTGAGTACTAAGTAACTTGAATCCTATTAATACGAAGTATTCAGATGCTGTAAGTGTTTCGAATACCTTTTAAACAAAGTATTCGGATACTATTTTTAGTATTCGAATCCAGATCTGGACGCGGGAGGGGCGGCAAATGAAAGAGAAGGCTTCACGCTATGCAGGCGTTGGTCATACGACTTTGGCGCATGCGCAGTTCGTCTGTAGTAGCATCAGTCTCGTTATTTTATAGCCACACCTCGTACACTCCAATTTATCACAAATTGAATTTTAATACAAATCCAGTAATTTTGACAGTTAGATTGTTATGATTTATAAATCTTGTTAATTATTTAAAAAAATCACACTACAGTGACAGTGTGTTTTGCAAGATACTGTTTTTTCTTTTACAATTAAAGAGAAAACCTATGAATTCTTAAGACAATGTTTTATACAAAAATTGTTCAAGATATTTTTAAATCATGCTGAATTAGCATCATATTTTTAAAAAAATTACCAAAGCTTTTTAATCGCAACTTATAATTCGTTGCCATCACAAATTTTTAGGAATAATACCTACCTGAGTGTTTTGAGTTGGAATTTGCAGAGCAAGACCCATACTATTTGCATCAAAGCTGTCATCCAAAGCAATTAATGCACCATGAACACCAGATTCTAGTAAATTATTACTGTACTCCTAAAACACACCATTTTAATAGTATAGGGAGATCCCCTCTTTTTGAAAACTTACCTTCAAACCAATATTAGCTACCCATCTAATTAATCTATCATTGCTCCAAACTAAAACGTCAGTGTTTGCATTCTCCGCATTCTTTCTTCTGTCATCCAACAAATTTCTATCATAATTTAATCTTTTTAAACATGATATGCCATACTGAAGACTAGTCCTGTAACATACAAACAATGTTGTGCAAATAAATGTAGGTACATTTTAAGCCTAAATTTATATTTAACTTGATTTATAATTTCTAATTTTTTCACTGATGTCAAATATTAGTACACATTTAGAATACAGGTTGGACACTTTTATTTACCAGAAACTACCAACTTACCTATGAAAACTATCAACCATCTTCAACTGTCCTCTCAAATCTTTCTTGGTTAAATGATCAAGCATACGCGCATCAACAAGGCATTCCATAAAAGTAGTACGATATTGCGGAAGCCCTAAAGCAGGCAACCATGAGTTTCCAATCCACTCATGGTTCATATCACCAAAAGCCAACGTAGTCCGTGAGGTTTTAGGAGCTGACGGTGAAGTCAGAGAAACCATTTCTTGAATGGCCAGTCGAAGTTTTAGTCGATGGAGCGGGTTACTGATTCCTATTTCTCTCTGTATCTCCGTGTCGCTTAGAGCACTCATGATGGCGCCTGACTTCACGTTGGCTCTACACGCTGCCACGTACCATGCGGGCATACCCACCCACAGTTCTAGCCATGCCACAATGGTAGGCCCGTTCCAAAGAGCAAATGGGGTGCCAGCCTTCATGGCCTCTGCCAGCAGTTCGTGTCTGTAATCACGCTCCCTTAGAGGATAGAGATTGCGGTAAGTTAATAAGCACACCTCTAGAAAACTATGTTATTCTAAATGCTAACATGCTGTCTTGTTTAGGTCTAACGAAGCATTAGTAAGTTGTTACTGAAGGAAGTGAAGCTGTGCAGATTTTATACCAAACCAAGCTCAGGAAGCCTCAGTTTCAGTTTAGCAAATTAATTTTTACGCTTAGATGTTACTTTTCCACTGTAATAGTTATTTTTAAAATTCAAAACAGGGTGATACACAGTAAGAATTTTCACTATTATCAAACAAACATATTTGTTTATACATTACAAAAAATAGTTAATTGAATATTTAAAAGTTTATGGGCGAAAAGCAAATATAAGTCAAGAAAACTAATCCTGAAATAGCCACATTCCATATTGTAACGGTGTTTTCATATGTATTTGGGTTGATAAGTTGTAAATATTTATCAATCATGGCTAAGAATTTTTTGCCCTAAAATTTAAAGTAAATGGAATTATAGAACAACAAAATTAACTCTGAAATAGTCACATTGCATACTATAACAGGGTTGACAACGCTTGTTGTAAATAATATTGTTTTATCAAATTATGGCTCTCAACTTGTATGTTCTAAAATCTAAACATACCATAGTACATTTTTCCATAGTACATCTTATAACTTTGAACAATTTTAGTTTTAAATGTAAAATGAGTGTAAAGATTTTTAATTTTCAAGGTATGGAACCTACAATGTTATGTTAGCAAACTATTTTATTAGCTATTGCATTAATAATATTCACGGATTTATACAGTGCTTCCCGAAAGTAACGGATAAATTCTATAAAATTGTTGAGAAAAATATTTCAAAAAATTGCTCGGACACGTCGATGTTTATTATTAAATTATCATTTAGAGATGTAATTTTCAACCCCCACCCCTAATCCCCTAAGCGCTAGCAACTCAAACTTGAAAAATTCAAATAGCAAAGTACCCTTTCTGATGCCTCATCTGATAGCTTTCTTTATGTTGAATACAATAAAAAAAAGTTTCCCAAAATCGGTTGATAAACAACGGAGATATTTACCAAAATGTATTCAAATGAAAGTGCCAATATTCGAGCAGGCATTGATACGGTTCTAGCAATGAGCGATAACAACAATTGAAGTTTATCGTTCTCAGTACGTCCTATAAATATTGCGATGGGTTTTGAGAAATTAAGAATTTTTTTACATCAAAGTTAAAAATAATTTTTTTCGTCCTAACTTAAACACTTAAAACATTAAAACGTATACTGAGAAAATCTGTAACGTGTGATTTCTGAAGCATGGTGTATATCAAAAGTGTATTCCCATTACAGCGGTTTGGACGGCATACTTCGGGTTTTCGAATTCAAAAATTTGTTCTTGTATTGAGTTCTGCGCATCGATCGTGAACTTTCGATTCTCGGACTGCGGAAGTTGGATTAAGAGAGAACGTATTCAATTCTCAAGAAGTGCAAACTTGAATTTTATTAAGGTCGTTACGACTCGGAAGATTCTTCCAATTTGTGAATTTTCAAGTGATTAGGGGAAACTTAAACACGGTAGAGTGACAGTAAATTTTCCCGGGAGAAATCCTAATATAGTGCACTCTTGGAGAGTTTTTCTTCTGCCAATTTAACATCGTATGATAAGCTTAGGAAGGTCCTTATTCCATTTTTTTCTTTTCTAAGACAGTTGAATTTATTTAGGCATCAAACAGCAGCCGGAAGAGTGGAAACATCCGGAAACTGATTCGAATTTAAAACGACGTGGGAAAATCCGCGAGACCGATAATTCCAGCGCAGGGACATCTTTATCGGCGTTGCATGGGTTGAGTAGCAGGTGTGTGAAGCGAGTCCATTGTGTGAGGACAATCTACGTTCAAGGTCTGTTAGCCAACTTTTTAACTTTCATGCATTGGGTTGACAATTCCACGAAATTTTGAGAATCATCAGAAGAC
Source organism: Limonius californicus (assembly GCA_014611495.1). Lineage (NCBI taxonomy): Eukaryota > Metazoa > Arthropoda > Insecta > Coleoptera > Elateridae > Limonius > Limonius californicus. Next base: position 6,060 of record JABXWE010009466.1, on the reverse strand, counting down.
GAATAACTACAACTCGCTTTATTTGCGTAGGCATATTTATGTTGAAATATAATAAATACTTGACTATTTTTTTATTAAGTTCAATATTTTATTTGGAAAATTCTTGTTCATATTATAATAACTTTATGTACTCTGAGAACTTGTTAAATGGTCTGCAGATTACGAGATTAAATTTCTGATTTAAAGTTCATAAGAAAGGAGGAATTTTGCGTAAGTTTATAATTATCCGTGCGCATATACCATTAATTTTGGGTAATTAATTTAGTTATTGCGTATACGAGGCCTCGCGATACCGTAGATACTAGACGGGAATTCGGTGGTTTGGTTGATATTTTTAGAAGTGGATTAATGCTTCCTAAGTTTAAATTTGCTCTACGCATTATTGTTTTCCCTAGAAATTTTAGTTCAGCTCTGTATAAAAATTAAATCAGAGAAAGTAACGTACTGTGGTCCGTTCATTTTGTTAATGAATATAAATTTATGTACATACAAAGTGATTTTTTAAAAAGTCAATTGCAGTAGCCTAGGGATTGTCCCGTCTATATTAAGCTTTAGAATCTGACAATATGAAAATTGTAACAGAAAGAAAGAAATCTTGACGAAAAACCTGTAATTTACTTACCTTAATAAATTACAAATCAGTTGCAACTAAATACTTGTTCATTTTCACACTTTGTTGGGCCAAAATTTTTAACTACCTGAACTGTCACACAGTTTGACAAACAGGTAAATGTCATTCAAAGCTCATTACAGCTGACTGCAGACGGAATAGCTTTTTTTTAGGCTTGCTGCAATTGACTTTTTAAAAAATCACTTTGTATATGCAACTTGGGGGTTGTGATCCTGATTTTTTTTCATGCTTCATTCATTAGTGGCAAATTGTTTTGTCAAGATCTGTATATACTTTTGCTTGTATTGATCTATTATTTTACTCGATTATTATATTTCGGAAATCTGTCAATTACGATTGTGTTTTATTCTGTCTTGAAAAATAAGGTTAGTATTACCAAGCAGGTAAGTTCGCATCCAGGAAGGTTCCTGTTTAGCCGAAGTCATCTTCGAGGAGGAAAGGGTTTTTTTAAACAGGTGGCGCCTAGGCTTAGATCGAACCACCCTTCTTCGACTGCAGCTAGTCGAACCCTTGCCCTTGATACCTGGACCTTGCTCAAAAATTTGATGCTTCGATAGCTTGTAGTGTGTAAAACTACTTTTTTTGTTGTCGCCGTCGATTAACTAGGCGTCACACATAAACTTCAATTGTTTTTACCACACATTGCTAGAGCCGTATCAACGCCTGTTCGAATACTGGCACTTTCATTTAAATACATTTTGGTAAATATCTCCGCTATTTATCAACCGATTTGGAAAAACTTTTTTTTATTGTATTCAACATAAATAAAACTATCAGATGAGGTATTAGAAGGGGTACTTTGCTATTTGAATTTTTAAAGTTGGAGCTACTAGCGCTGAGGAGTTGAGGGGTGGGGGGTTGAAAATTACATCTCTAAATGATAATTTAAAAATAAAAAACGACGTCTCCGAGTATTTTTTTGAAATATTTTTCTCAACGATTTTATAGAATTTATCCATTACTTTCGGGAAGCACTGTATAATAAATGATGAAGACCCACTTGGATTTCAATTCAAAACCTGTACAGAGTGTTTCAGAAAAACGTTCTGAAACTTTAAGGGCATATAGAACTCGTCAAAATAAGACAAAAAGTCTATATAAACATAGGCTGAAACGAAATATGTACCCCTAAAGAGATATAGGCCTCCCCAGTTTACACAAAAGTTTTGTTTTTTTAAATATCTTTGGAGCTAATAAAACTATTATCGTCAAATTTGGTACAGAATTACAGCTAAGTAAGAAGGGGGTTTCTAAGGAGTTGGGGTTGGTTTACTTCCTCAAACTTTTTTGTTTACTTTATTTTTTCATCACTATTATCCAGTAAAATGTAAAAAACTTAATTCATATTTTAATTCGACATGCACTATAGGAATTTCTATTAATACATCTATTTAGACTCAAATAATAAAATTTAAATTGTTGACTGTTTTTAGAAGTAAATAATCAAATTTTAAAAAATATCAAAGAACTTTAATTTTAGATTAAACCAACAATCACAAAATTAATGAAAAAACATAGTACAAAATTTAAAATCAATAATCAATTACAATAAATCCTCAAAATAGCCACGATAACATTTAAACACGCCGTTAGTCTTCTGGTGAAAGATTGGCACATTCTTTTAATAATCCCTGGTGTATTTCTAAGTACATTTCAATGATGTGCGATGCATTGTAATATATTTAAATCATCAACAGGTAATGCATACACACGACGTTTGAGGTGGCCTCCTACGTAAATATTCAAGAGATTTTGTCTGGCGATCTAGGTGGCCAAGCTCTTGGCCCCGTCGCCCAATCTATCTCAGACCAAAAATATTATTTATATGATGCATAAACCATATTTTTTTGACCAGATATTTAAAAGGATCTTTTCTAACAACAGTGGTAAGTCCTTTGTAGAAACTCCAGATAAGTATACAAGGTCCCAACAATATCTGCCCATGTATTAAAGGAAAAGCTCAGTTGATGTGTGGATTCTCGGATGGCATTCGGCTTTTGTGCCATACTATTATCATGACAATTAGGAGCATTTAAAACATTATCCCTATTAAATTCTGCTTCGTCTGTAAACGACACCACACTATTAAAGTCTAGTGTATTTATTTGGCGTCGCAAGAACCAACGACAAAATTCAACTTTTGCAGGATAATTATCAGAGCTAAGGCTCTGGACCCGTTGAAAATGGTATGGGTGTAATTGATGGTAATGTAGTATACGCCACACTGTCTAATGAGAAGCATTTACTGTGCTGGCTAGCAGGGCCGTGCCGTGCTATGACACAGAGAGGCGGCCGCATCAGGCGGCACCGAAAGGGGGCGGCGTAGCAGCGAAATCAAAATGCAGTTTGAACCATACCCTATGTTATGTTCATCTTAAAAAGTGCCGCTTTATATGAACTGATTTCTTAATTTGTTGCCGCTTCGTCAGAATTAATAGCGTTATTTTAATTGAAGTCTTATTTTGGGTTACCATTTTCGCTATTTTGTTTTGTCTTGAAAATTGAGTTATGGAAGGCCGGTTCCCTTAAACCTTGACAGGTTCTTTTGTGTCAAAATTGCAGACTCTTGTTTTTTTCTCCGCGCTTGACCTCGGACGCTTCCGAGAACTCACGTGTTAGAAATTTCTTCCAGAACTTTTGCGTAAGATTTCGAAATGTGGTGCAATGTTTTTGGAGAATCGAGATACCCATTCCGTTTTTACGCCAGTCGATCTTCCACCTGTCTCGGCTCCGGACCTTCCCAAAATTACATCTCTAGGGGAGGGCCGTAATTACGTTAAGTGCTGCAGGGGCGGCTCGTGGGTTTTTTTGAGGGGTATCCGTTGTAAGTGTTCCGTTTCGCTGTTGTACCAAGGGGTATTTAACAGACCGTCGGCTACTGCCGGATTTAATAGGAATAACTGGATTCATCGCCAGAAAAGGCAATTCCGTGCGAATTGGCCGGTCGCTGTTAGGCGGGTTATTTTCGAAGCAAATCTCCCGTCGCTCTGCGGCTATTTCTTTATACCATCGAAGAGTCCTGTCTTGCGTTCAACGTTAACAGCCTGTTGAAATCGCCGTTATATTGTGCCTGTCTTCTCCAAACTTCAAGGTAAAGAACCAGTTTTTTTGTTGTGTGTAAAATAAACCTTTTTTTGCTCGCGTCAACTTGCAGAATTTCGCGATATTGAACTTTTTTTATGCAACCTAAAAGCGATCTTCAATCGCTATTCATTTACTGTTTGTAAAAGATATTAATATTGTATTTTTCCTGTAAACTACGCCATTGGCCACACAGATTCATTATAATATAAATATTGTGCGTCAACGGCGGCAAGTTTCCTGAACGTTTAAGAATTTTAACCATGTAATTCAAACTTTTTGCGTTATAACTCGTGTCATTTTATTGTATTGCCACATTCTAACTATTTCATTATATGTGTTTTAAAGTTTACTGTCTCTTATTGTGTCTTTTGTACTTGTTGGTGTAAGAATTTTGCAAGCTTTAAATATATAGGAGGCACAATCACGGTAAGTTCCGTTCCCGTAAGCTGCTGGCTTCTCGGCCTTACACGAGGACCTACAACCAGCTGGATTTGGAAGGTGGCGCCCACTTATTTTGACTCGCCCTGTACACAACTAAAGATTTTCTCCCATAAGCGATTTTCACGAACTCCCCCTACTCCTCTGAGCTAAGCTGTAGGCCCTTTTCCATCGAGCTAGTTACGAATCGTCGAAAAAGCTCGATTGGCCCGTAACACGTACCATCTTATTCTTTTGGATTTTATTACTCTGACTATATTCTCGTTTTCTAATATTTCTTCCACCACTCTATTCGTTAGTCTCCTATATTGTTCTTCGTTTATCTTCTTTCCTCCAAATATCTTTCTTATTATTTTCCTCTCAAAAACCTTCAGCTTCTCTTCGTCTCTTTCTGCGAGGCACATATTTTCCGCCGCATATGTCACCACCGGTCTTATCACTGTTCTGTATATTCTTAATTTCGTCTAATTTCTATATTGGTCTGTGTTATTCCGATATTGATGTATACGATTCATGATTTATCGCATGCCTGTGCCTAAGCCGATTTACCCCAGACATAAGTCACATTGAACAGCTTTCATTAACAATAAGAGTTGTTGCTTTTAACTCCATTCAAAATAAATATGAAATTGAAGAATTCTTTATTAGTTTTTTTGAAGCTAGTGATTTAACCAGAGAGGATTTGACAGAACTTATTCTGACACATTTGGAAAAGTTATGTTTTGAGCTAAAGTGGCTTAGACAACGGAACTAATATGAAAGGAGTAAGAAAAGGTATACAAAATAGAATACTTGAAGAATATCCCAGGGCGTTTTATGTGCTATGCGCATGTCATTCTTTAAATTTAGTTGTGAATGACGCGGCTTCTTCTTCTACAAAAACAACTTTTTTGTCTCTTGTACAAGAACTTTACACTTTTTTTTTCAGGTTCTACAAAGCGTTGGGAAATGCTAAAAAATGTGTTTCACAATTAACTCTAAAACCATTGAGTGTTACTAGGTGGTCAAACAGAGTAGATGCGTTAAAACCTTTACGATTTCAACTTTGCCAAAAAATATTAAAAATTACAAGTTTATATGCGGTGTAACTTTTTGGAATGAAATTTTTAAATTCAGTCTCGAAGCTATTGCAATCTGTAACTATAAATTTGTCAGATTGTGTAAGGATGTTATTAGAAACCATACAAAAAGTGAAAAGTTATAGACAATCCGGATATGATCAAATGAAAGTTGCTGCTAACGAAATTGCAGAGAATCTTGAATGCAGTATAGAATTTCCTGCCGAAATTAAAGTTAGGGCCAGAAGGAAAATGCGTCAATTTGACTATGAAGAAGCTGTCAATGAACCCTTAAAAGAAGAGAATACATTTAAAATAAACATTTTCAATTATATTCTGGTCATTACCCTTAATTCTCTGAATGAACGATTCACGCTTCTGGAAACCCATGGCAAAAATTTTCAGTTTTAGATGACATTTTAAAACTCAATAGATGACAAAACGCTAGAAAATTATTGTATCAGTATCCAGTCAATACTTTTGGTCAAAAATGATAGATATAAATGCAAATAATCTTCAAGAAGAATTACGTGATGTATCCCGAATGCTACCATTTTCTATGAAACCTTGGATGTTTTAAATTATTTGTGCCAAAATAACTTAATTACTTTGTATCCGAATACTGTTGTAGCTCTGAGAATTTTATTAACATTCCCTGTCTGTAGCTAGTGGGGAAAGAAGTTTTTCCAAATTAAAATCAATAAAACACTACTTAAGAAGTTCAATACGCCAAACAAAAATTAGAAATCTGTCATTAATTTCTATTGAATCTACATTGGCTGCCACGTTAGACTACTTCTTCTTCTTAGCGGTGCCGTCTTCATCCTTGAAGGTTGGCAACAATTTGGG